>CP045897.1:4066629-4160248 GCA_013387185.1 Caligus rogercresseyi | reverse complement strand
TTGCCGAGTACAGATAGTACATACAAACAATAAACACTAAGGTAAAGAGAACACAAACACACAAGGGGTATCATGGTGTTTTCAACATTAAAATGAAGTCCTTCTTAAATAATGAAAGTATTTACAATAATATTTTTTTTCATTTTTTTACATTTATTTTTTTAATTAATTTGGTATGTCCACGACTTCTTCTGAGACACTTCATGCCTTCGAAGGAAGAATAGGGCATCTGTTAATCAGGTGGTCTGCAGTCTGTGGCTCTTCCATGCAAAGATCGTAGGTTGCACTTGTGTTCTCCATTACACAGGTGGGAGAGAAATGGTCCATGTCCTTTGTAGGCTTGACTAAGTTGTTTCAGGCCTTCACGGTGAAGTTGACAGCCTTTTACGTTAGAAGTATATCTTATTTATATTCGATAGCTACAGGTCATTAATTTCGATTAGGAACTTCAACTGTTAAAAGAAACGGTCTTACTACATTGATAAATCATCATCTTACATAAAGTCTCGGTGAAGTTGGGATTATCTAGGAACTAGTCAAATATTACTCCTCCAAAAAAAAGTAAACACTAGACCTCGATATAACGAACTATATGGGGGGAGGGTAGGGTCGTTATATCCGAAAGTTCGTTAAATCCGAAGTTCGTTAAAGGGGGGCTCTGGAGTGTAAGGTATATCTGCAGGAGTGACGACGAACTGCCGCTGGACACATTTGGCAGATTAGTGGAGGAGGTCGAAGTTCGGTAGCCTTAAATATAACGAACTTAGATTCGTTATTTTCGGGGCTTGTTCGGTCATGGACAAAAAGGTTTGGAAGTCTCAAAATATAAACGAACTTAGGTTCGTTATAGCTGAGGCTTGTTCGGGCATGAACACAAAAGGTTTTGTAGCCTCATATATAACGAACTTGAGTTTGTTAATATGAGGCTTGTTCGGCCAGCTCCAGGAAGTTCCGTATCCTCAGATATAACGAACTTAAGTTTGTTATATCTGAGGCTTGTTCGGCCAGCTCCAGGAGGTTCGTTGTATCCGAAGTTCGTTATACAGAGGGTCGTTATATCGAGGGTTTACTGTACTAGAATTGATATCTAAAATAAAGAAAACACTTGTGCAGTGCAGTACAAACGTAAAACTCTCAATGTTGAGGATATTAGTTTGCCTCTTAGGTGAATAAAGTCTTTTATATCAGTTTATTACAAAGGTCCAAAATGTATTAGGATTATGCATATCATAATTAACACGATTTCAGTTAAACATATTTGTACAAAAAAAGCTTTATGCGTTTTTATGAACATAATTTTAAGGTCGTTGTAATTTAATTTATGGGGTGTAAAGGAAAAAAAAAGAATAATCGTTTGGTTTTTAATCATGGTATAGGAAAATAATTTTTTGGGGCCCTCTATAAACTGAAATCAAATTCCTTATAATATAAATATTTAATGTATATCAAACAAAGAAGAATCCACAAGAAGAAGAAACTATATAAACAGATATAAACAATACATATAAATAAAAAAGTCTTGTCTTCTGTCAATATACCGACAAAATATAACCTCAAACAACAAAAAATACATATCTAGGCATATCAAAATACCTTTCACTAGACAGATAAAAACTTCTCAAAAAGTTACTAAGAGCTTATTTTCCCCTTACTTTCCTACTTTTTTTCGTGATAAAGATATATAAACTGAATCAAGAAGAAGAGGAAAACCTCATGCATAGAAAGAGGACTTTGTAGCACTTTGATAACATAAAAAAAGATACAACTAGTATATAGATAACTGCTTCTCATCTCTTATTTTTATTGCATAGTTATGAATTCATCCATGCGATTGATGAAATCCATAAAAGTGAGCGAAGCAATAAATTCTTATGTCCATATAACTTTTAATCATGTCTTTCACCTAGGAGGGATGAAAAAATAAAATATACATTCATATGGATTAGAATGTATAGGTTGAAATATTTGAATTTGAACACGAAACAATACACTAATTTCACAGACAATAAAGTTATATAATTGTATCTGTTAAATTTTGTTTGGCATAGCTTTAGTTGCTCTGGTCAGACTTCACTTTATGTGAGTGAGTTAAATATCATACGTGTCAGGTAAGTATACAACTATATACTTGAACTTTTTTGCATGATTAGATATATGTATATACTTGATTTGAAGACTTCATCCTTAAACCTTTTGTTGAGATACAAAACCTTTTCGTTGAGGCCTACAGAACTTTCATTCTTTGATTGCAAATCAGGACATATAATCTTTAGTACATAGCGACAATATAAAAATATTTGTTTTAATTATTATTATTATATATTTTTTTCACACATATATTACTTATCCTTATTACAGAGAGGAAAACTAAAAAACGAACATAGTACATAAAATACTAATTAAATAAAGTTTGCAAACATCCACATTGAAAAACAGATAAAAAATAGACATTAAAAAAGTATTATAAGGGCAGTGATATTTAAAAAATTACATCAAAAACATACTAAAAAATCAAATTCATTTAAAGCAACGGTGACAATTGAATTGATTCACTTTATTTTGATAAAATATGCATATGCAATCAAGGTCTGAAACTTGGCTATTGCTTTGGAGGCGGTTCTGAGTATCTTCGACTGGGGATGAAAACCGTAGAGCTTCTCATCCCACGTTGATTGCCTCCCCACACGCTCTTCAAATGTCTTGTCCATTCCTTCCCAAAGCCTGCTGATCTCTTTACAGTCTCTGAAGACATGGGTAATTGTTTTTTCTTTTCTTTCCCGCACATCACACACTTGTTTCCTCACCTAAATAATACAGCCCAAAACAGACCCTGTGTGTGTGTAATCGTCTTTATTTCCCCAAGAAACATCCTAGCACTTCGGTAGTCAGGGATGTCAGGAATTTAAAAAAAAAAGTTATACAATGTATAATATATATATAAAACTATATAAATCGAATAAATACTAAAATATAAATATATAATTTAAAACAAAAGGTTTCTTCGAAGAAAAAAAACCCTTAAATTTAAAACAAAAATAAACAAAATATTTAAAAAAACACTATCGTCTGCTATATAGGGGCACATTTTTCCAAAGACTTGGCAACTACATAGGCTTCCCTCATGGTTTTGGCGTTGCGAAGCTTAGGACTACTATTCCAAATAGCTGCAGCACTGGTGACAAATGTGGCCACCGACTTAGGGAGAGGAGATCGGATGAGGCCGGCAGTCCGAGAACGAGTCGATCTGACCCCACCTTGGGCACCGAATAAGATCTTGCCTACCGGGTTTCGGTCGCCATTGCTACCATCCCGGCTTGCAAAGCATTTCCAGGTTTCCATAGCCACAGCCCGAACTGATATCCCATTAAGGGATGGAAGTCCGGCCTTGTGGAGCAGATCATCGATCCGCATGTGAACGCTAGCCCTTACGCCAAGTAAAGACCTAGCTGCGTTGTTTATGGAAACCTGGATCGATCTTGCAGCCTTCGGTGGACCAGTTACGTCGGTTTTTAGTCGAGGTACATTGGTCACCGCGGCAGCGTAGCTGACTCGACCCAGCATAAGACCTTTGGCCAACTGTTGCAAATATACTCCGCGTGGGAGGTGGAACGAAAGACGACTAATCAGCGCCGCACACTGTTTTGCTGACCGCACCACATTGGCCTCAAGGGGACTGGTGGAGAAAGCAGCGTCGAACGTGACTCCAAGGAGCTCAATTGTCCTGGATGGCCTCACATCTACTCGATCTATTGGTATGGTAAATGTTTTGACCTCAGAAGCCTTGGCACTACCACCAATGAGGAGCTGCGTCTTGGAGGCGTTCATTTTGAGACCATTCCCCGTCGCAAAACGATAGAACGCTTCTGCCCTTCTGTTAGAACTCTCCCGATGGTGGTGAGGTCGTTGGCCACAGCCCAAATGCAGGTGTCATCTGCGTATCCAGAGTTGTCTTCGTCATGGATGCCCAGACAGGCAGGCATATCTGCAACTAGGGTCAAGTAGAGCAGAGGGCCCAAGATGCTTCCCTGGCGAACACCAAACTTGACCGGTAGAAGGGAGGACTTCGCACCATTCCAGTCTACACATTGTCTACCTCCAGACATATAGGAGGAAAACCATTGTAATGGAGTTCCCTGACCCCAAGAGCTTCAAGTTTGGGTAGCAGTTGATTTTTGTCGACAGTATCGAAGGCAGAAGACAGATCGAAGGCAAGAATACCAACAACTTTCCATCCTGCTTACCACGAAGCCACTGCGCATGCGCTGAGGCAAGTGCCGCGTTTGTGGACCTCCCTTGCCGAAAGCCGAAACTGGGTAGTGGGTAGCGTGTTCAGCTTAGCCAGGTGCTGCTCTAAATCTCTTTTTACCAATGTCTCGATAACCTTAGATAGGCTGGAAGGATAGAGACAGGACGGTAAGAGGCTGGATCAGTGGATAACTTCCCTTTACCTTTGAAAACTGGGAAGACAATGCCCGTCTTGAAAGCGATGGGAAACGATGCCAGAGGAAAGGGATACATTAACTACATGCGAAATAGGAGAAGCTAAGATATTAGAACCCTGTATTTGAGGTAAACCTGTTGGATGTTAGGATCGGATCAAATATGGACGTCATGACGCATTTTTTATTTTCTTGGAACATAAACATAGGGACCTTTAGTTTATGTGTGAGGTCAAACGGAGGGTGGTGCATTCTTCGTAGCTCATCCTTTAGAATATAATTTGGGACGTTCAAAACCTCTGCTAGTGGAGGAATGTTCTTCTTGGACTTGAAATTCCGTCTGAGAGACTTCTGGAGAAGATAAATCCCAGGGTGGGTTGTGTCCTCCAGGACGAGGACATCGTTGATTCTTTTAATTATTATTATATTATACTTTAAATCTGGTTTTTGAATAGTTTTTACGTATGATTTTTTACGTTACGTTTATTTTATATATATATATATATATATATAATATATATATATATATATATATATCCTCCATGGCTACTCCCTAGTGATAATGTTTGGGTATCCATTCTGCATTTCAATCAGTAAGGATTATATGCAAGGGGAACGGAGCCAATACCAAGAATTCAAAGTATATTTACAAATATTATGATAGTATGTTCACAAACAGAAATAATCTTCATGAGTTGTATGATGTAGAAAACTATTTCACCTTTTTATTTAAAAAAAAATCTCTGAATATAAGTAATATTCTTTATTTGTGATTTGATATACTCCTTTGTTCTACGGAGATGAAATTAATAATTAAAACTTCATATTTTCGCTTTATATGCAATAAATCTTAACTTGTAAATATATTTATGAATAAAGTTGAATCAAATGAAGAAAAAAAGTTATTAATTCTGGTAAGATACCTTTATTTAAAGAGTCATTTAGAAGATAAGAAAGGTAGATTTTTGAATTGTGATATGATATGAAAAAACACGTTTTTTGGATATATAATGTCAAAATACAATTTGTCTTGCATTCTCGCACTCTTATATATGCAATGTATCTTAATTTAAATATATATATTTTTTTGTTGTTGGGAAAAATGTATTAAATCTTAATTAATTGTATCTTCATCCATTATCTGGTTGGAATAAATGTGTGTATGTGCTTAAAAATGTAAATATACATATTTACAAATACACACTCATATGTAAACACACATTAGAACCTTGAGTATAAGGATATTTATAAATTGAAATGCAGGAGAAGCTTTGAGTGCTGATAAGAGGATTGCCTTGCTTGCTAGAACGTAAATTGAAAACAATTATTGCATGACTGAGCATTAGGCTTGCATACATGTTACATATGCTTGATTCAATTTGTAGAACCATTTATTTATCTTGACATACAAAACTTTCTTTCTTATAAATATTAAGCGACTAATAGAAAATAATCAATCAAAAGCAACATGTCATAAATTTAATATATCTATCTTAAGGAAAAAGCTTTATTGATATTGTTGTTTGTTCTTTTTCAAAAGCATGGTATTTATATATTTCATACTTCAGTGGAAATAATGTTTAAGGGAATATTTTCTTAAGCAAAACATGAACCAACATGATAGAAAAGTAGATTTTTATAAATCTTAGTCATTTTTTATTATCAAAATGATAATTTGACTGTTAAGACTAATTGTTTTAAAGATATATATTTTTAACTTTAAATAAGACATCAATACCATTGTGTAACACGCAAAACGACAAAAACTGGTCAAGTTTACAAATATGATGTATATTTTTTCAAATATTTGATAGAAAAGTATTTAATTTAAATTTTCTTTTGTAAGTATAATATTTCAAATATTAATTAATTATTTTTAAGATACTAAAACTCTATGTTTCACTTGAAATCAACAATCATGATGGTATTCCAATAAATAAACGACATAAAAATAATCTTTTTATGTTTTTCTGAGAGATAAATATGGATTAAAAACAACACACAATCAATCTGATATATCTATCTTTTGTATAATATTTTATGAATATTGTACTATTTTCATTTATATCTACATTTACCTTTTAATAACTATGATTCAGAATCATGAAAATGTGTTTTTCTGGATGTTAGCATTGATGAAGTTTTAAGTATTTAGATTTAAAAGCAAGCAAATTTATTAAAAAAGACATTATAATTATTTCAATTCTATTAAAGATAAAGATACTATGCCTTGGGGAGACATTTAGAGTTTAATTTTATGATACGTTTGACATACTAAAATTTGTCATTTGTAGCTCAATTAGTAACAATGATGTGTACATCATCGACCAAGCAGGGATAAATTCTTAGATTCTATATAAAGACACTCTGAAAAAGAAAAATTACTCGCAGTCAATTTTTGCAAGATTTAGCCATAAAAATGTGAGGAACTAATAATTTGGACAATTCAAATTCGCTAAAAAATGCAGTATCAAAGAAACGCAGACATTGCCAAATTGAGAATTGAAGTAATAAAACTTTCAATAAATGTACTGTATAAGGAAAATGTAGTAAAATTACCAAACACAAATATCAAAATTGTTAAGACGAAAAATAATATATATTTGGATTTAATGTTCTTAATACTTTACATGTTAATATAAACTTATAAATAAAAAGTATTAAATGTACTATATGGGTCATTAAAGACCCCTAATGGTTGTTCAATGGGGGGCAACTGTCTGGTAGTTCTAGTGTTAATTAAAAGTAAACGCAGCTTTGGCATCAGAAATGTGGATTGCTCATCCTGAGATTATGCAGGAAATATGATCAATACTTTCTCTCTAGCGAATAAAAAATACTTTCTAACGATTGATTTTACAAATGAATAAAACTTTTCAAGAAAATGCTCTTCGTGGCGGAGAGATATGGAGCAGTTTTGCTACGGATACCGTCTCTTCTGGAAAACTCTTGAAGTGTCGCTGTGTGAGAAATCAAGCACTTCTCATCAAAGTCAAAGTATCTTTTGAAAATAATGAAAATTTTATTTTGAAATTTACAAAAAAAATTAGTGTGGTTTCTATATTAATTATGATTTATTTATTGTTATTTTACTTGTATTACTGTGTTTATATTTTTTTAAGTTTAAATTTTGAACTTCAATGTCTATTATGTATTATAAAACACAATCACTTCATTGTACAAAAATTTTGAGAAAAAATCTGAAAAATAATTATTTTCAAATGTTATATTTTGATAAATTGATAGGAATGATATTTTGACCTACTTTTAGAATATTGATTGCAACCTATAACCTTTATAAAAATATTTGTATAGACAACTACTCTAACTAAATAATGTAAAAAATACATTAATGATTTTTCGTGATATAATCTGACTTATTATTACAATTTTTTATCAAAGATATAAATATATTTGATACACTTTAGGAATGCCTTTCTTAACTGTAAATCCAAGCTTCCGTCCAATCTTTTTGTACTAAATTTTTGTATATATAATAAACGTGTTTCTATTAATAGAATATTCCTTGGTTTCATGTCATATTATCATTAAATGCATCCCTTGACTATTTCATTTTTACTTAATCCTCTAATACCATCAATTTATCATAGCTTTAATTATACATGATAATCTATATTGTATTTTTCTAAAATTATGTAATCTTTTAAGTATTTGGTATATCAAACCCCAGTCCATAAAGTCCTCCTAAGAGGGATTCAAATAATTATCTTTTATATCCTTCATTAAATAAAAATATTTCAATGACTTTTTGAAAACCGTTAGTTTGATGATAAATATTTTCCTTAATGAATATTAATTTTTATCATGATTGTCTTAAAAGAGGCAAATGTTTATTTACATGTTCTCAGTAATTGAATCCAGGAGATGAATTTGTTTTGAAAAAGTTTAATTAACATTCACAACAATGAAGAAAAGTATGTTCGAGTTAATGCAAGTAATAAAATTGAGGAAGCCATTTTGGACTGTCACTGCGAATAATACTTGGTTACAAAATTTATTTTTCGATACATCGAGAGATAACAAAATTCACTATATTGGTTTTAATCGATATAATCTATCATAAATATTGCACGAAGTGATATAAAAGCTATTCAATATATATTTTTAGCAGATAGTTAATTTGTTCCAAAGATATACCATTTATTACTTGAAATATCCAAGGTTAAAGTCATTCTTTAAATAATATAACATTTTTTAGCTTTATATAAAGCCGAATGAAAACTAGTTCAAAAGATATACAATTTATTATGTGAAATACCCAAGTGTATAATCATTCATTAAAATGAAATTCCTTTTTAGCCTTCTATAAACTGAAATAAAACTGATTCAAAGATATTCAATTTATTATTTGAAATATCCAAAGGTAAATCATTCAATATAATAATATAACACTACCTCGTTGTATGGTCGTGTTCTTTTGCTGCATATATGTATTAGCGTATATCAAGGTATATTTTAATGTTCGTAAATATTATGGTAAACAGCAACTAACTAATAGTTTAAACACTCTCTTTGGCCTTGTATAAACGTGAATAATAACTTTTTATATTCCCTTCTCTCTCTGTAACTATATATTTTTCTTTTTTTAATGAAATATTTGGCCTACTAACTCACTACTTAATTAAAGAAACTAATAATATATCATGTAAGAAAGGTATTTTTGGCAGATGATAAGGTTATTTTAGATCGACAGCTTTACAATGAGATTTTAATTAATACTATGAGGAAATAAGTTGTTTGTAATGACACTTTAGATTAATTGTAAATGATTCACAGGGCTTAATAACAATGAAATCCTGTATATACGTTTTTTTGCAATGTCACGATGTTTATCTAGATTTTTTATTATTGTATTGATGTTATTTATTTATTTCTTATTGAGGCTTATAATATAATATATAAAATACATCAAAATATAATGAAATATTTAGGGGAAGCAATTATGTGAATAACATCAATAAATAATGTAGTTTAAAAATATTTCTCCCCTGAGTCGCCTTTCAAAACATAAAATACAACAACAAAATATTCAAAAATAATGCCAAAACGTCAAAACAATATTAATACTCAATATTTACATAGTATACGCAACTTAAATATACACATATAATCACGAAACTCTACAATATTTAAGACTCAAACACACACAAACGTTAAAAACATAAAAAAATATTCAAATAAATTAAATTTTTCCAAAATTTTAATTAGATTTAATTGTACTTTTTAAAATTTTAAAATAGTTCGCCGAAACTTTGGGATACTGCCATTCAGCACCAGAAGTATTGATGTTATTATTTTTAAATTACATTTATAAAATACAACTTAAGCCAGAAAATATACATTTTCTAAAATAATATGATTGACTTTACAAATTGTTATGACTAAACATATTTACAACGATTTTTATATATTTTTAAAATTGTTTGTTTTCACTTTTCGGACGGGGTTTACCCTGTTTTGGCGTTGTATTTAAATGATACTATTCACGAATTACTTTGAGACAAACTATAATTTTTTATCAAAATAAGAAATATAATTATTTTTAAAAATTATGGTCTTAATAATTTGGGTCCACATGCACTTCATATTTAAAATACAAGCCTCCTTAAAAAGGATTACAGGGCTTTTCCTTTAGCCTGAGGTATAACATATATATGGAACACCCTCCATATATAGAGAGAGATATTCCTTTTTGAAAATTACGCATTGACCCTTTCTCATGGTCCATGGTCCCTACATTCATGCCATTTGCGAATCCTATGTTTGGTCTACTCCAATAACATATATTATTGTAAAATAAATAAAGTATCTGCTTTTTCTTTGAAAAGGAATAATATTTTTTGAAAAAAGGAGGGATTTCCTATTCAGAACTCCCTCCCCTGGATGAATGAATGCATATTGAAAAAGAAAGCAGTGTTTCAAATATATAAAAAACATGTTTACTGGTGAGTTTTTGTTGACTGATCTTTTTCAGATTTTCTAGCTGAAGTCACATGGACTTCAATACCACATCAAATTCCTTAGACTTCCAAAGATGCTAGAAGAAAATGGCTTTTTCATCATGAATAACTGATTTGATTTGTTTTATGACCATATAATTCAATATATATATATATATTCTGAAAATAACGATTTAATAAAAGTATAAAGCAAGTATTTAAATGATCATCCTTTGTCTACCATAGCCTAATTTACCTGTTCCACCAGGAACATAGCTTATAAGACACTCTGTATGCCAAACTATATAGTAATTAAGGTAAACTTTTATCTCAATTAAAATGCAGTATGGAAGACACCTGCAAGTTTTTTTGGGAGATGCAAATATTTAAATAGAGTGTTTTTGTCCTCCTCTAATGATACTGCATTAGAAGAAGAACACAAAAATCTCCATACACAAACACACTTAAACATGAGACTCACTGTCCTTTTTCAACATATTTTTACTGCAAAGCATTGCATTCATACTTTAAATAACAACAACAAAAATACACACACTCCCTCTGTGAAATAAGCAAAGGAGAAAAAAGTAACATTGTTAACATCTGTGAAGATAATCTTAGATAAAAGTTTTTTTTTCTTTATGAGGCAAATGTTGTTGTTTTTATTATCTTTGTTTTATTTGGTGCTCGGTGAAGTGAGTGAGGGGGCAAAAAGGGAAGGGACGAAAAACCTCTTCAGTTTTTTCCCCTTGTTCTTTTATATTTTTCTTTCGGAGGATGAAAAGTTTATCACTTCACTCAGAGGGGGGGGGGGGGGGGGGGAGATTCATAAATAAAAGGAAGCAAAGGTCTGGGTGATAGAGTCAAGAGGAATCGAATATTATGCTTGGTTGCAAAAAAATAAAGAAAGTATTTTTTGTTAAGGAGATTCTTTTTCATGTTTTGTATAGCTTTTTTGTAGAGAGGACACAATTTTTTTGGTATATATAGACAAATATTGTCATGTTTCTTATGACAGCATTTTTTACATTGTCCAAAGTGAAAATATATAAAAATAAATGCCGCAATGTAAAATAGACTCATCTACAAGCGTATAAAGGATTTTAAAAACTTAATTACAAACTTTAGAAATTTGGATTTTTTATATTAAATTTTCAAGTTTAAATAATTTGAATCTATGAAATAGAATTAATATTAACATTTATTTTAATCGATAATTTAAATTGTATTATAAAGACATATAGGTATTACATAGTAGGAAATTAATTTTACACTAAAATGCTTATTTATGTAATGTTTTTAACACTAATCATAATTTATTTTTGGTTTTTTGCATACAAAAGTATAAAATATATGAAATTGTAGGAACATTTATATGATTAATGCAAAAATACTAAAATTTTACTTGTATATTTTTAAATTTTACCTTAAAAATAATAACTTTTTTTAAAGATAAAGTACAATTCAATTTTGTATACAAAGAGAAACAAAGTTGAGGAAAAAATATATTGTTGATCTAAAAATCTTGGTGCACCCTTTAATTGGATACACATAATTTTATAAGATTTATTTAGAAAGTAAAATATGTTTTGAAAATGTAACGTAATATTATACTTATTTATATATGTTTTGAACATCCCCATATTTTTTTTTGTTGCTTATAACAATCATGATATTAATATTTTTTGATCCAATTAAGTTATAGTACACTTTTTATCAATAAAGATTCCATACAAATGTGGTTTTTGAGGGAAAACATTGTAATATAGCATATCAATAAAGCATTAAAGTTTGTTTCATGTTTTATTCATTGTCTTACGAAGGACATAACGTGTTTCTAATATCTTACAGAGTTTATTTAAAAGGGAAATGAGATTATCGGTAATTTTACTTATTAACCAAACTTTGAAAATAATAATTAAGTGGAACATAATTTTTATTTATGAAATTACTAAATTTTATCATTATAAATATTTTTTAACGATATATTTTTGACCTAAAGATTTTTTGATAAATAATTAATGGCATGACCAGGTTATTGTTTTCATACAATATCAAATACATATTTATAAAAGCAGAGTGACTTTTACCAGATTGTAGGTTCATTTAAAATAAAAAAATATCTTATTATATATACTTTAATATAATTGGCAACTTGTGCCATGATAAAGGGACGTCGGGTTTTCTTTAGTTATTTAGGAATGCATATTTTAATGGGTGGCTCTTGAGGCCTTCCCTGTGAAAATATATATGCTCTATAAATAGCGACTCAAGATGTTGATAGAGATAAGTATGCAATTTATTAGACGTATTTGAAGAAAAAAAAATATGTTGCCAACTTGTCAACATCAATTCAGATTATTTTATACATCAAAAAAGACATGATACATTTTAATTATATACTAGACAAGCATAATTTATTGGAATGGAGAATGATGTAGTGTTGAAGACATATAGTGAGCAGTGGTACTCAACCCGCGGCTCGCAAGCCGCATGCAGCTCCTTCAAGACTAGTTGCGACTCTTTTAAGTCCCACTGAAAATTTATAACATTATTACTAGGAAACGACGACAGTGACGACATTTTTTTAGAAAATATGTTTTATATTTAAAAAAAATCTTTTTACAAAACAGTTTTTAATTTTTTTTTAAATCATAGCCAAAATTGTTTTTCTAAAAAAAACATCGTCAATTTCAGAGTGCCGAAGGAACAAATATATTAAAGGCTCGGCTTGGAAAATCTAAGTCCCGGCCCGGCTCCCAGCGAAAAAAAGTGTCCCGGACGTTTCCTGATTACTATTACATGGTTCTTGCAAAAAAAAAATTCGTCAATGTGGTTCCTCATTAGAAAAAAGTTGAGTACCACTGGTCTAGAGCAATTAATAGTGTTCTTTTAAACGCCAAATCTCTTATACCTAGCTAAGAGGTTAGCATCTCACTCTCCCATCTGTCCGTGGGAGGTAAGGGCAAGGGCATCCTAGATCCCCTCTGTCATCGATGGAAAGTGAAGTTGTGCAGCCCACGAAATTCGTTACTTCCCCTCATGTTCCCTCCCATATGGCAATTTAATCAAAAAACTTTAACGTAAATTTAAAGTTTTTAAATATATATGTTTTTATTATGGCAAGTTGTTTTATTAAAATTGTGTTTTAGTTTTTGTTCATATGTGTTTTTAGAATTTAAAACTAAAATGTTTAATTATATTTTTTACGCACAAATATAATTTTATATACATATACTTATTTGTGCTTGTATATTATTTTATGGACTGTGGAATAATATTAAAATAAATATGAATTTTAATGTTACTATCGTTCTCACTTAATTTTACCACAACCATATAAATTTTGAATATGACATACTTAAGGTAAGTAATTAGATATAGTATAAGGGGCCCTCCCTTATACTATATCTAATTACTTACCTTAAGTATGTCATATTCAAAATTTATATGGTTGGTATAAAGGCTCATTTAATTTTCAATATTCAGGGCACATGGTCGACTCCTCCCTAGAGGAGAAGATCAATACTGATCAACCATATGGATAAGATCCTAGGTTCGAATGAGTAATTTCAATGTTAATATGGTTACTCATATATTCACAGACACAAAAACTCAAGCGAACCTTATAGGCGAAAGAGGGAGTGATTTAGTTGAGTTACTCAGAGATGTTTTTAACTCTCAATGTTGAAGGCTCAGATACGATTCCAAAAGAGAGGAAGGTTAATTTTAATTAACCTAAATGATAAACCCTAGGTTCAATAGACTCATTTACAAGATATAACATCATCACATCAAACCCCACCCCGAGACTTTTGTGGTCGAAGTTGACCCTTTACACGCCAACGTTCCACTTTTGGGAACATACTTTTGAAGACTTCTGCATCGCGTCATATTCAATAAAAACAAAATTGAATGAGTTTATATTATACATTAAGGCTTAGAAAACAAAATATTTTATGTGTAAATAAACGAAAACTAATTCTAATACTAGTTTGAGTGCTTTGAAAAAACCGAGTTTATCAAGTTTTGAACTTATCTTTTGATAATAAGAAAAATGGGGTTAAAAACTGGTAGTATTACTATTTTATAACTATTTTGATAAGCAAATATACTAAAATTTGCATTGAACAATTTTTTTAAATAATATTAATATTTTAGTAGACTAAAATCGACTTAAAATGATGTTCCCAAAAGGGGAACGTTGGCACCTATTGGTACTCATTTTCATGCTCTACGTGTTTGCGTATAATTATTTGTTTCCCTTTAGTACGATAGTTGATGACAGAGTTGAATAGTAAGTTATTAATATTTATAATTTATTTCGATTAATTTTATGATTCAAATGATTTAGAGAATCTATTAAAGTATCCCCCATGACTTCCTCAGTTGTGCTATAGAGGAGATCGAAAACATCAAAAGTAAGGAAATCGAGATTGTGGTTCTAGGTTTTCCAACGAATAGTGAGCAGGATATACCTAGTGACGAAGAAAATGACGACGAATATCAGTATCAAGACTCCATTCTTGTTGAAGTAACTGAACATTGACAATTATATGGCAACTCCCAATTAGAAAAATATGAAGTTTTGAAATCTTACCCTTGACATGGTAAAAGAAAATTGTTTCCAGTCTGGTGGATTTTACGAAAAACTTAGCGTGGATAATCCATGATCCTATATCGTGGATTACTAGGTGCAAAAAATTATATCAGGAACAAGTCAGTAAGATTTGGCTATAAAATTTGGATGATGTGTAGCTCCGATGGATATACATAGAATTTCGATATTTAATCCGGAAAACACAAAACCAGGAAGACAATTAGAGTGTATATTTATGAAATGGGGGGTAAATATTTGCGACTAGTTATACATGCTCAAAAACGGTGGTGGAATCTTTTACTCTTTCACTCAATTTGTCGGTTGTGGAAGTATTTAAATGTTATTATTTGGCCAACCAAAACGATAAAATGAGCCATCGACAATTTAGGAGGAATATTGACTCTAATACAACGTCAAAGTAATCGAATGCCTCTTGGAGGAAGTATTTATAAGTCCACTAGAGTTATAAGACTTGACAGAATAAATATTTTTTTTGTAATCATGTACTCAAGAAAGGTGTGTCTTATATCAGAAAAATACTATAATTCAATGTACAAAGTGTATTAAAAGATTGTACAAGGTATGTAGTCCTATTTATTACAACAATTAAAAGTTCCATTGTCGATGAAAAATGTTGAAAAATACATATATAAAGGAAATAAAGAACAATATTAAATGTACAAAATTGTAGTACTAAAAGCGCCAACGTTCCCAAAAGTGGAACATACCAAAAACATGACTTAGAATTTAGTCAGCTAAATTTCGTTTGGGGTACATTCAAATAAGGTTAAAGGATGATTATATTTCAAATTTGAAGAAAATCGGATAACAATTCACGGAGCCGCGTTTAAAGGGTTAAAGCTGTAATGTTTATTTCATATTACACAGACTTGATATTCTATTGGAACCAAATAGGTAAAAAAATTAATGATATTCATTTTTTAGTGTTTGCATATATTGCTATCAAAAGTAAACGTGAAAAAACGGAGATAATTTTATTACTTTAAAAATACTATTGAGAAGAAAATATGTTCACTTGAAAAGTACGAAAATTGTACTTAAGTTTGCTGGTAAATCTTTGTACTCTTATACAGTTGTAGCATATCCGTTGGCTTAATGGAAGCCTGCTAAATATTTATGTTCGACTTCCAAAACGTCAATTGAGGTAAACTTCATTGATGAGATCGTAGTTTCGTTAGACTCATTGTAGCTTTATAATGATTATTTATATACAATCGAATGCAACTCCATCATGCCAAATAGGCAAAAACGATTTGATCATTGATATAAAAAACATATACTAAAGGTCTCAAAGGAAATTGAATAAGGTTGTGATCGTTCTTAGTTTTTTACCAGCCTTTTTGCTTTTATTATTTTATATGCAACCACACTATGCCCTCCTCTAAGCATTTTCTTACACCCTATTTTTACCATTTTTAAAATAAAGTTTAAAAAATTGAGACCAAATGTTCATATGTTACGTGACAAACTTTATGTAGGTCAGGTCCAGGCTGTTCAACCTAACTCATAAATCCCACCAAAATGGAGAAATATATATGTTTTTTAACTTCAATTTTCTGAATCTCTTATTTATTCTAATGTCTCCCAAGGAACTAATGTTCAACATATGAATATTTAAATATGTTTACTTATAACCCGAGATAATACTTTTTTTTTCTTCATGTTCTGTAACTAAATTTAAAAAGATGAATCCCCCGTTACAAATATGTAACACAGAACCATAAATCTCGAGATGACACATTTTGTTCTAAAAAAGGAGATTTTGTGTTTTTTCAAGCTCATGTGTATGTGTACGAATAAGAAATTTTGATATACTTAATATTGTTGAAAATAGATATTTCATTTTAATATGAAAATTCATAAATAATTAAAACCCAATCAGGAATATTTTATTTCTTCACAAAATTCTAGGGTAAGGGATATTTAAATTAAAAAATATATATTCCTTAACGCCTATTTTTAATTCATGATTATTGCAAGCTCTTAGTGTATATAACCAACTCTCTATGTTGGATGCATGAAGCAATTTAAATATATATAAAATATTAGAATGTTTATTCTTATATATTAAAAGAATATTATAAACACAACTGTATTTGAACTTCAAGACATCAATGCGCACCCTCAGCATCACCCTCTCAGTGTGATGTCATAGTGACCTCAGATGGGAAGGCAGGACTCTCACCCTGCTTCCAATTCATACAGGCCCAATGGGGCTAATTACATTAAAGTGTGTGTAATCCGTTATATTTCAGCACGAAGTAGCTGGTCTAAAATAATAAATATAATTTAATTTAAAAAAAAAAAAAACAATAATAAAAACACAAACTAACTAATAAGCGTATATATATATATAAATGAATATATAAAATATAAATAAAAAAACCACATCGATTTTTTGGGAAAATCATGCCATGAGATCGGAGTAATCTATAGCGCCACTCCCTCGGCGAGAGCTATTGCTGCATCCCTGGCAGCTCTCCACGTCCTGGCCTGTCGCAACTGTGGACTTTTATTCCAGGCAGTTCTTGCAGCACATACCAGGGTATCTGCCTGCCAGAGGAGGGGGTTGGGGACGATTCCGGCCGCGTCGGATCTGGTCTCCTTTCGATTTTTTTTCTCGAAGAGCATGAGGCCAAGTGGGTTTCTCCCTCCTTCTTCGCCGTCCCTACTCCAAAATGCCTTCCACGCCTCCATGGCTGCCGACCGCACGGCCATGGTGTTGATGGATGGAAGCCCTGCCGACTTCAGGAGGTCCCGGACGGGTATGTGCTCTCTCCTGAGACTGCCAGTGAGAGTCCTGGCAACATCATTCAGAGCTACCTGGGCAGCTGCAAGCGGTCCTGTGGGGTTACTGCCTCCAAACCGTACGGGTGTGACCGCTGAGACAGCATAGCCGAGCTTCCCAAGAACAATTTCCTTGGCAAGTTGGTGGAGGTAAGGACCCCTTGGGATGTGCTTCGCCAACCTTACAACCATGTTGGCCCTGACCCTGGCTGCCCTCGCCATGATGTCAACATTTAAGTTGAGTGAAAGGGTGGAGTCAAACTTTGCCCCTAGCAACTCCAATTCACTGGAGGGGGAGACTGTGGAGGGGCCGACCTTTACCTCAACCCTCTTCCTTCTCTCTTTACTGTCCCTACCACCCGCCAGGAGTAGCTGGGTTTTTGTGTGGTTTAAAGAGAGCCCATTTCTCGCTGCAAACTCCACAAATTTGGCGGCGAGGAGGTTCAGATTGGTCTCCACCACATCAACATCTCTGCCCGCTGTCCAGACGCTGACGTCGTCTGCATAGCAAACAATGTTCTCACCCACCCCCATCTCCACTGGGAGGCCAGCCATGAGTATGAGAAAGAGTAAAGGACCAAGGACAGAACCTTGGCGGACCCCATACTTCATGTCGACGAAGTCGCTCCTGGTGCCGTTCCAATTGACGCATTGCTTGCCTCCATTCAGGTAGGATCCAAACCAGTCTCCCACTCTCCTCGTGACGCCAAGGTCCTTGATTTTCTCCAGTAGGAGGTCGCAGTCGACGGTGTCAAACGCGGAGGATAGATCAAAGGCCAGTATGCCTACGACCTTCCCTTCCTGGACAGCCTTTATCCATTTGCTGTGAGCCGTTCCAATGGCTGTAGTAGTGGAGCGGCCGTTGGCAAGAGAGCAATTGATCAGGTGGGAGATAGGGGAGGCCAGAACTTCAATTCCTAGTTTGAATACAGATGCCGGCAGTCCGTCCACGCCCATCGCCTCTGTATTGGATATGGAGGAGACGATTCTCCTAATTTTGGCTGCACTGGCAAAGGAGAAGTCCAGCACGATCCCCCGAGGACGAGCCCAATTGCAACTGCGGTCAGTTCTGACACAGATGCCGGAAGAAGGGGTGGAGAGGACAATGCTTGCCCGAAGATCATTTACTTTTTTAATATAAAAACTGTTTAATGCATCCGCAGCCCCTTTGTCGTCGCATGTGTCGATACCATTGATAGTAAGTGACAGAGGAAGGGGCGTAGCTTTGGTTTTTCCATGGCCCTGTTGGCCAGGTTCCACAACGCCTTAGAATCGCCGTTGGCCTTCTTGAAAGGCAGATGACCTTTATGAGTACAAGCTAACTATCCAGACATTCAACAGGATGAAGGCACCGCTCACACCTCCAACAAGGTTCAGAAGTTGTTGGAGGAGAATCTCCCATTCTGGTCCAAAGGTCAAGCGGCCCCCCTTACTTACCCGATGTCAACCCCCTGACCTACACTTTTTGTAGCACATTGAGGTCTGAATGTTCACCAACATTAACCAGCTCAAGCTACAGTTAATGAGCATGCCATGACTGAGGATGCCTTCCAGGACATCTTCAGGCTTTTTGGGAAAGCCATCATTGCTATTGGGAGAGGCTACATTGATGATAAGGATAGCAAAAGAGTTTCTAATTTTTTTAAATGTTGTCAAAATGGTAGCTGACACAAAGTCTGCTGAAGTTCCATTTCTAGAGAGTGAATATTTTTTATACCCCGATAATATATCATTTTTTGAATGATATCTCAAATATAAGGATTTTTTTTGTTTCATAAGCGCAGATAATATATTTTGTATTTCTTGACATTATTATCTCGTGAAGTATTAAAAATATCCAATAAAATGTGAGCTTTTTTCACAAAAAAATAAGTTTAATGAACCTTTTTAAGACATACAATGCTTTTTAGAGTTGGTCAAATTAAACTATTGCAAAATACCTTTGTGATAGAAGCAAAACCTTCGAAAATTAATAAATAAATATTAAGGTGCTGATGCATTTTCAATTTCTATGTCCATTTATCTTCTTGCTTTACATACAACTACCACTGAATGGCATTTATTTGACAAGGGAGGAAAAACATACATAAAACTCAAAGCAACCTGTCCCAGCACTTTTTTTAAAGACTCGGCAATTTCTTAGGAATTGCATGAGCTGTCCAACATATACCATGCGGCTGTTTGAAACCATTTAACTAAACCAAATACAAAATTAATATACTTTAAAGAAAGCATTTTCATTTCGATAACAACAAAAAATATATTTGAATTAAAATTATGTTTTAATTCTTTACATAATAAATGAGGGATATGTATTAAAAATATTTTGATTTATTGGGCCACTAAAGCTGTCTGTTAAAAAAAACTTGTTCATGATTTTTCATTTCAACAAATAAAAAGTGTATATCATAAATAAATTATGGTAAACGGTAAACCGTATGCCATGTTTTAATGTAACTTAAGAGCCATTCACAGACACATAAAAATCATATACGTTGTAAAATTCAATATTTTGGAATAGTTTTTAAATTAAAGTTCCGTTGTTTTTGATGGAATCAAATAGAAAAAAAGCAAACTTTGTTTTTAGCAGCTTCTCTGTATCCATTCTTGCTCCGAAAAATTGGAGGCACAACGTATCAGGATTGCTGCTCTCTAGAAGGATAATTTCTTGGTGACATTATTATCATGGACAAGGATTAAAGGATAAAGAATGCTCAAAAGGCCATGTTTACACGGGTAAGGCCTTTTTAGCAAGCGGGGAGGGTCTGGAGCTGGTGGTCATAATAAAAAGCTGGATGAACCCACTCTGATGCAGTAAAAGCTTGAGTGGCTCTGACCTTTTTTAAACTAAATCCTTAGAATTAATACTGAAACTTTCAAATTGATGCAATCACTTTATAATTAAGCCGTCTAATAATTCAAATAATTATCAAATCAAAGGTCGGATAAAAAAACGGGTTAATACATTTTTTAGGTAATTTCCTTATGCACAATTATTTTTTAAATAATATTACAGTGGTATGATGTATATATTTATTATAACGTAGGTATATTAAAAAGTACTTTATTAGTTTTAATATGAACTTACCTAATTGTGGCACAAGAACGAGAAAAAGCCACATATATGGGCATAAAAAGAATCGGATATTCCATGAGAGGGTAGGTTTTTGTCCTTTTGTAGAATCCATCATGCTTGGTTGTCTCAAAAAGAAACTGAAGTCTGGTATCCTCATTTCATACAGCCGTCCTGCATTTTGATCGTAAGATGGAAGACAGACCTGAACACAAATAAAGAATAATTTTATTATTATATGTATATATATTTAAATACAAATATGTTTACGTTAGGCAGTTAAAAAATACTTCTCATTCCTTCATTTGACATAAATCAATACAATATCATAAGACTTTATATTGTGTGAGACTAACATCAAGAATAAAACTTATAACTCATCGTAAAAACAGCAATCGTTTTAAATACAACATAATCTTAAAGAAAGCTATCTTAAAACAGAAATTCTATTTTTATATGCAATACTTAATTGAACACATGAATATAGCTTCATATGCAGGCTCTGTTGATGGCCTTGGAAGGGGAATAACCTAAATAAATTTAAACATTTTTCAGAGGAATTGACCATATCCTTCCATACACACACACACACAGATATATACATATATTTGCATGTAATATAATCGACCCCACTGGTCCATTCCAAAATAAGCAACAAAAAGTTCATCTATAACTTGATAGATAAGAAAAACTACGCCGCAGAAATTATATGGATACATACATTGAAAGAGTTTTATTCCTTCTTTAATGGTTGGGTGGGATGATCATAGTACTAATAAATGAACTTTTCTTATCATTTGAGCATACATTTACATGGAAATGAATAGTTAATTTTTGAGTGGGGTGCTTACATTTCTGCAAGGATGTAAAAATAATTAATATCGTTATATATAAAGTTTTAGCCATGGTAGCATATAGATGGGTATACTCTCTTTTCATTTCTTTATGCCATCTATTATATACATTCATATATTCTCCATTTTGAGGTTATAGTTCCCTAGAGGACGTCAGGCCTAGAACACTAATAATAATGTTGTTTTCTTTCCTGGCTTATATTTTGCTCGCCTACGGGATACATATATATCGTTTACAATCAGTTTGTACGGCTACATTATTTCTATCATATAATTATGTATTTAAAATTATGCATTTTCTTTTCTCTCTCTCTCTCTCTCTTATATATATATATATATATATATATATTATATATATATTATATATATATATACATTATAACGTACAAAGTCTATCCAATAAACAACGACATAGTCACAAATCAATTTCAGCTGTTGATTCTACAACATTATTATAACAAAGTGTATATATATATATATAATATATATTAATATTCTAAATACGGTATAACATGAATATAATAATTTTAATGTTAATTTAATGCAAATGCCTTTGTTACAACTACAGTTTTGATACAATAGGCAAGAGTATTGACGTTTTTGTAACGACCGAATTGCATAACCCAAAGATTGGTCAATATTTTTTTTTTACTAAACAATACAAATAAAATTTTTATTATGACATAACATGACCATGTATTTTGTAAGAAAACAAATAAAAGTAAGTTATGCAAAGAATCAACTCTAATAGATACTAAACTATAAGTCAATTTAGAGTATAACCATTTGATGACCTATGACAAAGACCTTGAAAAAAAAGCGATCAATTTTCTATTGTAATCCTATTTTGATTTTAATGTACAGTGAATAATAAATTAAAAAGGGTCCCCTATCTAATATCAAATCGAAGTAATGTGTCATTACAAAGTTTTGGAAGATTTAACTTCAGGTTTCCTTTTTTTATTCTAAAAAAAATATTTGGATGTAATTCTGTCGAACCATATAGACAAAGAAAACTTTAGCCACTGGCGACCTATCACAGTATTCAATGTGTCATATAGAATTATTTTCAGTGTCCTCGCTCAAAAAATGAGTAATTCCTTGATAAAAAATTGGTCCACACCAAGTAGGTTTTTTAAGAGGATACAAAATTCAGGCTATCTCACGCAATATCCAAGCCTCAATCGACACTATTCATTAATCAAAAATGTGTGGCAATTATCGCAGTTGATTTCTGCAAAGCTTTAGATTCCGTTTCTTACCATAAATTTCTCAAGGCTATCAGAAACTTTTCCCCGAGGATTACTTCAATTCGATTCGAGCTTTACTTTTCATCGGAATATATACAATTTCCATTGATGGATGTGAGAGCAGGCTGATCATCTTAAAAAACTGTAGACAAGATCGCCCTTCAGCTCCAAAGTGTTTGTTGCCGCCATATAATAATTTATTACGAACTTGTTAAAAAGTTCCGTGGTTTCGGAAATAATATTGCAGGCCAAAGTCACCTTGTAGATTATATGCAGATGATATCAATATCACGTTAGAGGCCAATTCAGAACGGCTAATTGCCAGAAGGGTAGAAATAATTATCGATTACTTTTCCAAGTTTACGAAAAGATCAGGCCGGACGGTGAATAAAGGAAAAACGTCAATACTTCCGCTGGGGCTTTGGAAGCCAGCATAGGGGATAATTCTTTGTTCATGTCCAGTAAGAAAGAAAGTCGAGATCTTAGGAATTGTTTGGTGCAGGAATGGAGTTCATAATAATAATTGGTCTAACATCCATTCTATTATCTGCCATTTAGTAACCTTCAATCTCCAGAAGAGGATCGACCTCTAAATACCAGAGGGATACCTGCAATCATATATAGAGCTTCATTTTCTTCTTTTCTTCTGAAAAAGGTTGTCCCAGAGTAAAGAAAGTGGTTTATTTTCTAGTGTATTGTTATTTTTTACACTATATAGATTTGTAACTAATGAGTAAACATCTTAACCCCAAAAAATATATTGGTGTGTGTTTATGCCTCTTTCATACCCATGATTCAAATAAATGCTTGTCTGCATTCATAAATAGAGCGTAGAAGAATTACATTTTTTCCGTTTTAATCCTAATATTTAACACAAACTTATTTTTTATGACTGATTATAATTTATAACCCCGTATGATTTATGAATTTTGCCAAATATATTCATATATAACAAATGCAAATAAATAACTATAAGCCGTGATACCTCACATTTTGCATAATTTTAATAGTAGCAAGGAAAATGTGCTCAGTTAAATAATTTATGGGTACTTAGAGGAAGAAAATAACTATAGAGATTGGCCTTCAGCAGCCTATTATATATATATTTTTTTTGAAAAATGCATTGGACACATTTGAATGAGAATTAAGTATTATACTGTAAGCATGAGAGGGTTACAAGTCTTGTGAATTAAATATACTCTTAGAATGGTAGCTAATGCTTAACAATTTAAAATTCGTTTGAAGTTATTAATTTTTTCCGAGTAAAAACATTTGTTTTCGGTTAACTGCGAAAATTTTATACAGTTTAAAAATAAAATACACTAAAATTATATACAGAAACAGAGTCCAACTATTCAGGGCAGTTGGTTGTCAAAATTTCTATTCCCATAAATTAATACCTTTATTAAACTTAATCAGTTTTATGATGAGTGATTAAAGTTTAGTTTGCATTAATTAATTAGTTATTAGGACTTCTGTTAAAATATGCACTTTTGGTTCCAAAAATATTAAGATAAGTATTCATTGCATTCATAACTATTTGCTAGCATATTCAATTACATTTTATTTCAAAAAATATGTTAAAAAGTGTTCTAGTTATTCGTATTTCTTAATTATTGCTTAGCAAACATATACAAATATAATGAGCTAAAAAAGTTGTTAAACTGGATGTAGTTGTCCTTCTAGTTATGTTTCGATGACAGCACATAAACAGAAAAGAAATATTTGAAATAACATTTTCCTATAACTATGTGTTCTTCGGTTTTAGATGCGATTAGTATCTATATTATTTTTGTTCGTATTCGTTCAAACACGTGCAAAGAAAGTTAATAAAATCTCAAGTTTAAATGTTCAGCAAGATAAAATTTTAATGTAGCTCAATAATAAGCCTGCAGCTCAGGCTTTAAGCGTTGTTGTTGTTGTTTTCAATGTAGTTTGATAAAATTATAACTTTTCAAGCATAAAAATACCTCTATGGACTCTGATTTGACGATATTAAAATTAAATACAGTTCATTTAATTTCCAGCAGACGCTAACCAATTTATAACTTTATAGACGTCGCGAACGTATACTAAAGTATATCTAGATACTGCTGTGAAGAAGATGAAATATGTTCCAAGTTTCCTAAGGAGATTTTATGGATGTATAGATAAAGGTTTTTTTTATGATACAAATGAATTAACTTTTATACATGCAGAAAAAATCTGATCAATAAGATAGCTGGTATTTCTTGTAATAAAAAACGAAACATTTACAATTCTTGATTTATAAGTAAGATGGATTGATGTAAAAATGTAAATAAGTTTAAATGTATAAGATATAGTAGAAAAATATCAAGTCAAAGATAAAGGATCATTAAATTATTAGGTAAATTATTGAATGTTATTGATATTTTGAATAATTCAAACATTTTTGGTATTATTTGATCATGATCATTTTAATACAAAAAAGAAGAACAAAACACGTGTAAAATTAAACAATGATGAATATAAGTACTTGATCAATTACACAAACATTTTATGAGGCATATATTCCGAGAGTTCATAGCTCATTTTGTGTCAGAGCTTTAAGCGGGTTAAATAAGATGGAACAATTTCAATTTTTTTTTATTTACTTATTTCATATTATTATAGTAGTTACATATTACACTAGAATCTATTAATCATTGTCTGTAATCCATTTAAGTAAGTAATCCTTCTGACATAAAACAAGGTAATCCAAATGATTCTTCATACTGTGTAAGCTTTCGAAAAATGATTATCCAAAGTATATTTCATGTAATCATTAATCAAATCGATAACAATCACTTACAAATGAATCACATAACAAAGTCTCAATAATACTCATAAAATCATCCGGGGGCAACTGTAGAAGATCAAAAGTTGTATATGTAAAATTGTACTTTGAAGTTATAAAATTATTTTGTTTTGATGGGGACCCTCATAAAAGAAAACAATTCTCTCGGTTTCAATACTAAATTAAATCCTCGTAGTTAATAGTCACCATGTGCCCTAAATACGAGCAACATATGAACACTTGATCAAGAAGTGTATTGGCGTTTCTCTTCTTCCTTGCAATTATATGATGGAAATCCTATTTTTTATTTGCTAATATGTCATTAATACACTACAAAAGGACTTTTAATGAGTTATATCAATTGAATATCATTGCGTCATAAAACTTTACTGAAGCAATTAAAAACTAATTACGGACTCGATCTTCCACATGGTGTATTGTTCTTCTTCTTAAATTAATTAAATCAGGCTATTGCTATTCAAAATAGTGTGCTTGAATGTTTAATCGGTATAATAGCTATATTAATAATATGCATCAAATCTACATAAAAATACTGACAGCTTTAGATTTTCCTTGAACTACATCATATTCTAATATTTTCTCTTTATAGTCTTCACTTAACAGTACCTGCGGCAAAAATATAAGAACTGCATATTCAATATGTTTATTACCATCAACTTTTTACAAATTGATTTACGTCTTGAAATTGAGTTCTTGAAAAAGTGTAATTGGTATTAATGGATGCTTATATATTTGCATTTCGGATGCATTGCAACCATTTGTGTTTGATGATAAATTGACTTGAAAGGAATTCATTTTAATAAAGTATATGAATGATATTAAACTCCTCATTGTGCAAGAAATGATTAAAGTACATGACGAGCTTCTTGCAAAATCAATTAAGAATTGAAATAATAGAAAATCGATTGGATATGAAATTTTTATTTAAAGCAATATATTTTATTTGGAAGCGAAAATGGACATTTTTTATTACTCGTAACGAATAAAAACGGATTCATATTTATAACTTTCTCACATTCAATCTATCGGAAAATATGAATGTTAATATAAAAAAACTGAAACAATGTTTCCTTTTTTTCCTGGCTTTGCATTGACATAATTAATAATAACATTTTAATTAAAACATTTTGCAGTCTTTTTATATATAATATTTTAAACCCTTTTTGGAGCTGACCATGACGGTTGGAAGGAAAATAAAACGGAAAAAATATTATACAGCCATATTTTTTTACGTTAACCGAAAGAAAAGGTTACCCTTTTTGAGTTTTCAATCAAAAGCCCCTTATTGCAAAAAAAATATCAGCAAATGAAAATCCAATTCAATTGACGGATGCAACAAAGTATTGCTTTGGCCATAAAATACCATACTTCTGTGACAGTGAGAGGACAATGGTGTGAAGATTTGAGAAGGGTTTAGAACACGAAGCCCATTTATTTATGAGTGAGCCGAGTAATAGTGTTTAACCGATATAGGCCATAGTTTAGCCTTATTTATAATAATATATTTTTTATAAATCATTATTTTTCATTTAAGTATTATTATTTATAATTTTATATTTTAACATTTATAATTTAAACTGTCAATTATTGAAAGCCATGGAAGTTGTTTTTTTAATCTAAATATTTTAACACGATGATATATGTATGGTATGATTCTGAGTACTCACGAGGGGTTTCTTTTAATATCCGTGGAGAACTCATAGAGATATAAAGGCATAGAGAGCTTATTGGATTCTTCAGAGAAATACGTCATTGTGTCCCGAATACAGCTGAACGATGTTTCTCTGCTATTGGAGGGAAGAGGAATACGTCATCGTGACCAGAATACAGCTGAACGATGTTTCTCTGGTAATTGGAGGGAATAAGCTCTCTATATCTTTATATCTCTATGGGAGAACTCCATTATTGAATAAAAGAAAAAAAAATCATTGATGTTACCTTATATTATGCTTCATTTTTTTTTCTTGTAAAGACGTCATACAGTATTAATTGACAAGTTCCACTTTTTATTTATTCTTAAGACTCGGACCTTATACTTTGTATATTCAATGATGATGTATAATAGTTAATTGAGTGTGTTGGCTCATTGCTTAAAGTGTGTCCAATTTTCTGTGTTCTGAATGCCGGTTTGCCTCCCGAGAGGGTCAAAATTGAGTATCTCTTCGAAAAGCTCCAAGATTAGAATGAGGATTTTAGATGCTATGATACCTATAATTTAACTCGTATTTATAAACAAATAAAAAGAGGCAATGTTGCATATTTCTATAACAAACAAAAAAATGACGTCAAACAACATAATTCGCCATCTTGTGCTCTTTTTTATGTGGTTTGAATGTAAATGCCTTAATATCTTTCGCGTCAGTTGTACTGAAAAGTGCATAGGGATTTATATGCAAGAATTATACCAGGCCCTAATTTGTTATTTGCTTCTCTGTTAATTATATTGAGTTTGTCATAATGTATCCTTGTCAATCCCAAAGTTATGTCCTATTTGAGATTATCCGAAAGATTAATATTGTCATTTATCTCTTCCGGTATTCTGTTAATATATTTATTTATATTTTAGTTAAAAGTCTGAGTGATTAAAAGACTTAGTATCATTACAAAACAGATTGCTACGCTATGAAGTGAAATAGTAAATATTAACACATCTTAACAATAAAAATGTTCTACTTTATAAATAGCATAGCCATCTCTCTATACTTCATCTGTAAGAAATCTTAAACTTAGAAAACATATATTTTCTTGATAATGGGCTTACACTATAGTTTAAACAGCACTAAAATTTAATTTAATTTCAAAGTATGTGGTTGCAGTACGTTTATGGAATTAAATTGTGCATGCATTTAATTCAATGCTGAGGAATGGTATGTAATTTGATTTCATTTTTCGATAAGAAAGCACAACAATAAGTGTGGGGCTTTGTGTGAGTAGAAGTGGCATTTATTTATTTTCACTTCATATATTAGAATGTAAGGAAAAACACACACAGCAATTTTTCATTATAAAAGCAAACCTTATCAGAATAAATTAAATATAATCAGTTAACTTTTTTAAATTAAATATATTATAATATTATAAATGGTATGTATTGGTATGAATATATTTTGATACAATATTTGTGTGTTTAGCTCTTAGGATAGAAACACCTCAACGGAACTTATCTGGTAGCAGACGGATCATCTTGGAACTATTTATAAAAATGACCCTCAAATAAATAAAAAATGGCACCCATGGGTTGAAAGGTACTTTAAGTTCCTGTTAGATGGCGCTTGCAGCATTCACTCTACTTAAAGAGTACATAACTGTAAAAATATAACTGTAACGATGAACATGGAAGCGATATTTTCACATGTATCGATATATGGAATGTTGATTTTGGATTATATATAAAGTTAGCTTTGCTTCAACTTTATTCACGAAAAAGATCGAAATTGATGCATATTATCTTTTTTTTTTTTTGCCTATATGGTTCGAAGGAATTGCATCCGATAGGATATAAATAAGCATTATAGCATTATAATTAGTCTATCGAACCTAGGATCTTATCAATGAGGTAGACCAAAATGACCATACCCTCTCGGGATTCGAACCTGCGCCCCCAACATTGAGAGTTGAACTCGCCTTAACACGCACGGCTATCGCACCCCTTTATTATCTTTTAAATTGACACTATTTTCTCTACACTAAAAATGTGTAAATTAGCCTCTCTACGACGAGAGATCTTATTCATGTAGCTCAAGAACAAACATGATTTCATAAACTAATTTTATTTCATATTCTAATGGATACAATTCCAATGAATCACCATGCACAAAGAAAAACATTGTAAAAAACAATTTTATATTTGATTAATATGTAAGATATATTCAAAAAAACTTTTTTATCAATTTGAATTTCATATCTGATAATGCTGGTATGTTTTTTCATACATTGAAGCAACGAATCTGTGTGCAGTGTGCCGAGATGAAAATATTGCAAAGATGAATATTTTAATGTTGAACATTAAAAACAGATATGTATGTATTGTGTATATATGAATAAATGTATAAATTTCAAACACCAGTCGTTTTCATGCTTAATCTGATGTTGAAGAGATATAGGGATGTGAAGAGAAAGATACAAAAAAGGAGGATAAAATATATATGGAGAGATATAAAGAGTGACAAAGCTATAGAATAATTTTCGAAAATCCTAAGGGCTTATGTCCTCATGCATTTACGAAATAATCCTTGGCAGAATTCCATACATTAATATATTAGTCTCATTAGAAAAAGATTTTGTCTTTTGGTTAAGTGTCTACTCAAAAAAAAAATCCTTGCATTTTTATCTAGATGCCATCAGACAGGGATTGAAGCAAAAAAATTATAATATAAATTTCAATTTCAGATAATTTCAGCAGTTTATTTCTTGAAGGATCGTATAAATATGCATAATGCCCTATGATTACACAAGTTAAATATATATGCATAACATTTTTTTGTACCAAGATACAAAAAAAACAATTTATTTTATTCGTATGTGCACAACAGTTTCACAAAACAAGCAGGGGAACATGATAAAAGCACATACAAAATACTTATATAGCTGAACATGATAACATTAAAAACTAGAGGCATATATACACTCAGAGAGTGCAAACCTCCGCCGATCCCCACCTAATGAATCACTTAACAGAATTACAATCCAATCATATAGTAGGTGTGTTTGGTGAATAATGAGTGAGGAGAGAGCAAAGAAAATAATAAAAGAAATATATACACTCAGAGAGTGTGTACCTCCGCCGATCCCCACAACATTCCTATTCAAACATTCTCCCTTTCACACGCCCGATTTTCTATCTCTAATCATTGTTTCCTCTCTGTTAGCTCATTTTGCATATTAAAAAGCCCTCAAAGACGGGAAGAGGAAGAAGTTTAAGCTACGTCACTGGGTTAATATAGTCCTGAGCTGATATATGAACAATAATACGTCAATGACTATTTTTTAGCGTTTGTTCTTTCCTACTCCCTGAATAGAGACCCCATTTCATTTAGTATTTTGTCATTTTGCATATTAAAAAAGCACTTAGAGATGCCAAAATTTAATCACTTGTTGTTTTTTTTGGCATTTCCAACACTCCACAAAGTTTCATTCGAATTCGTTCAGTACTTTTTGAGTTATCCTGCTGACAAACAAACCAACAAACGCCAGTGAAAACAATACCTCCTTCGGCGGAGGTAACTAGAGGCATATATACACTCAGAGAGTGTGTACCTCCGCCGATCCCACAGCATTCCCATTCAAACATTCTCCCTTTCACACGCCCGATTTTCTATCTCTAATCATTGTTTCCTCTCTGTTAGCTCATTTTGCATATTAAAAAGCACTCAGAGACGGGAAGAGGAAGAAGTTTAAGCTACGTCACTGGGTTAACATAGTCCTGAGCTGATATATGAACAATAATACGTCAATGAATATTTTTTAGCGTTTGTTCTTTCCTACTCCCTGAATAGAGACCCATTTCATTATTATTAGTAGTAGTATTTTGCTCATTTTGCTATTAAAAAACACTTAGAGATGCCAAAATTAATCACTTGTTCCTTTTGGCATTTCCAACAACTCCACAAAGTTTCATTCGAATCCGTTCAGTACTTTTTGAGTTTCCTGCTGACAAACAAATAACAAACCAACAAACGCCAGTGAAAACAATACCTCTTTCGGCGGAGGTAACAACAAACGCCAGTGAAAACATACCTCCTTCGGCGGAGGTAATAAAGCAATATTCTACAGCACCCTCAATTTTTATTTAAAGATATGTTTTACAAAATCATAACATTTAATTAAAAAAACCTGCAAAAACATTTTCTTAATAAATATTGTAAAGGGCATTTGTTTCTTAATAGAATACTCTATAAACTGTCCCGCTTCGAGAATTTTGAAGGAGGTTCTATCTTTAAACAATGAAGAGGTAAACAAAAGTATTGTTCCTGTTTTCTTCTCATTGGATAGGATTCCAATCGTCGAAGTGAACCAAGTGCTGTGGAAGTATATATTTTGAGTAGTAGTAGCTATAACGCAAAAAATTGCAAATTTCATATGTAAGGAGTATATGCCAGCCATCTTGAAGCAGTCTACAACGGCTCTTTTAAAAAAGATACGAAATTAGAATATGTATATATGGAATTATACAAGTCAATGAGTTCAATTTTTATACTGCCTATTAAGGTGACCATGACTTTCTTAAAACATTTTATAAAATATGATCAAAAATAAAAATAATTGTGACATAGTTTACTTCTTAGATAAACTTTTATTGTGAACTCTCTTAACTGTAAATATAAACCAAATGTTATTTTGGTGTATATGATTTATGCGTTTTGTTGTAGATTTATTGTTTATATCACAAGAGCATATGATATTGTTTATAATTGTGATTCATATTAATGAACGTTAATTAAGTAATTAGTGTTTTGTTTAGATATCGAATTTTAAATGAAGTGGTTATTTATATATTTTCATATAATAAATATCTCAGTTTAAGTAAAGTTTTAGAAAAAGAAGATTAATAATTTTTTGGATATGTTTTAACACAAAAAAATATTTTACTCTTTTAGATCTCAGTCTACTACAGCTTTACCAACAAAATTACTTTAAATTAATAAAGAAAATAACTCCTATTTGTTAACATAGTAATTTGTACAAACAATTTTTTCAAAAAATATTATGAGATATTATCATGACTGAATCAATTACGTTATTAAAGTTTCTTGTAATGACCATAATTTGAACACGCTCTACGTAATGAGACCTTCTCATGTTCTGAGTCCAATACAAATATCATAATTTCCATTTTTGTAGCTCGCATAAATGTTTCACTTATTGTAAGTCAAGCATTTTATGATCTTGAAACTTAATAAGGATAAGTTGACTAAGTCGTTTCATCTAAAGGAAATTGTGAAACAATATTTTTGCTTCTACAACCCACAGTTTTAGATTATTATTATTTTTAAGTGTTATGTTTTATGCTATGTCATATTTTGTTTTATAACTTGTCAACAGTATTTTCGTTATATATGAAACTTGTTTAACACTTTTATATGTCCTTATTGCAGCTAGGTCATTTGGCATGTAGTCTAATGTTAACTATAATGTTTATTATGTATTATTTTTACACAACTCTACCGCCTATTTTACTTTGTATCGACAGTTACAATGAAATAAAGACCTCAAAAAAGTCGTTTCAAAGAAAATATAAGTAGCATAGGATCGTTTCTTGAATAAGTTTCATGGAAACCCTATGTATAGATAAAGAAATAGATACAATACAACATTGTACAATAATGCTTACTATCAATCAGTTTGTTTATTTATAAGAGTCAATTTGCTTCATAATTTGTTACTTGTAAAGTAAAAGTAATGTTTGTAATGGTCTTTATATAAGGATTCATTATAAGCTTTGTTTAAATAATATTGAAACTCTTGTTGAAGAAATCACTCTATATGTTCGAATTGGTAGAAATATAATATTATGCAGTTAAACAAAAAAACTAAAATATGATTCAATATTACCGAATAGTAAAAAAAAAATCATTTATTTTTAATAGTGCATTGGCACGCAAATTACCCAATGGTCGCAAATGGATTTGCAAGGATCCGTATTTAATGTTTCTATTATTAATCCACTGACAACATAACTGCTTGATTGTTTCGGAGATGTACGGAGGGTAACTTTCATGTCATTCTATTGATGATTATATAATACTGCCGCTGACAGGATTTAAATATATATTTGCAAAATTTCATTTTGTCTAAATTTAAGAATTTACCTGATTACTTATTTTTTAATTATTTGATATCATAAATTAGAGAGAGGAAGAGGTTTTGTTATTATATGAAAAACTTGTATTACATTCATCACAAAATCAAAATCAGATAAACCAAGATATTGTTATTCAACAAAGGAATTCTTAAATTACTATTTTTTAAATAAGTCTATTTCAACAAACTAAATTCAATTGCGGCCTCTGTTCAATATAAATATTAGGCACAGCTATTATGATTATAACAAGCACATGAATATTTGATAAATAATTTTCATTCTGTTAAGTACTTGACAACACATTGAGCAACTGTTTTTTGTCGAGACTCTCCTGTTCTGAGGCACTGATGTATATATAAATGATTCCAATCACTACTTTGTACAAAAATCTTTTCTTGTGATCATAATATGAAAAATATATCATCTCTTTATGATATAGTCTTTAAATCTTATATAATTGTAGAAAACTTTTTTTATATATAAAATTGTAGCATGCAATATATGTATGCAGCATAAGTAAATAATGAAGTGATGTTTTTTTTTAATTCTTAAAAAGTTGAAGAGATATAAACTTGAGTTAATTGGAATATCAAACAAAAGTTAAACTAATATTTATACAATTTAAGTACCTTTTGTGCAAATAACAAAGACTAATTATTCCATATAATATACCCAAATAAATTGGTGTCAAATATTTAAGTTTTTAAGCCTTGGTTTCCAAACTTACGGACTAACTAAGACCATAGATAATAGTATGAACTAGAGGCATATATACACTCAGAGAGTGCAAACCTCCGCCGTCACGGGGTCCTTATGAGCCTTCCGAGGCGGATTTTTCACGACTGGGGCGGCGTAAAGGGACGGGGGAGGGTTCCCCTCGACGGAAATTCCGAGAGGAAGTCGCTCCCGGCACCCAATTTCACAGCACAGCGACATCCATGGGCAGAGTAAGCTAACTTGAATATTTATTAGTATTTAGCTCGTTTTGCATCTAAATTCTGCACTCAGAGATGCCAAAATTTAATCACTTGTTCCTTTTGGCACTTCTAACAACTCCACAAAGTTTCATAAAAAATCCGTTCGGTACTTTTTGAGTTATCCTGCTGACAAACAAACCAACAAACTAACAACCACCAACAAACAAACAAACCAACGCCAGTGAAAACAATACCTCCTTTGGCGGAGGTAAAAATAGAGATAAAAGATCACGTTTACATAGGATTGGGAGCTCGATAGCCGTGCGTGTTAAGGCGTGTTCAACTATCAATGTTGGGGGCGCAGGTTCGAATCCCGAGAGGGGATGGTCAATTTTGGTCTACCTGATTGATAAGATCCTAGGTTCGATAGACTAATTTTAACGCTATAATGCTTATTTATATCCAGTCGGATGCAATTCTATCGAACCATATAGGCAAAAAAAAAAAGGATTATAATTCCATTATTGGTACACTTTCCGTGCATAAAGATATATTTTAAAGCCTCAATAGACAACTTAAATTATAGTATATATGATGTGTAGCATAAACTTAAAAAAAAAAAATAGACAACTTAAATGTCCATATTTTCTCAAAACTGCAAATAGGTAATAATATATGTCAATTCTTTTTGCAGTTCTTGACATGCAAACAAAGTAAAATCGGCGTTTCAATAATGCATTAATCCTTTAATAAAATTAACTTTTCATGCATCTCATTATTAACAAATAACAAAATGGTTTCAAAATGTAAGAAGTTCAGATAAAGAAATAATTTATTCATACTTTACATTATATGTTAATTATGTCTTTAATAAGTATTATAATTTTAGATTTACATTCAATAATAAGTTATGAAAAGAAACTACCAATTACTTCACATATAAATAGTTTCTTTGATGCGGGAATGGAGCAAAGTTTTTCTTGATTAAGAAGTCAAGAGGTCATTGGCTTCAAAAGTTTAGATATATTAGCTTAAACTAAATAATGGAGTGCATCTTTTTTAAAGATGCAAATTTAGTTTTGATGGTTTTGAAGGAATACTTGATAACTTTTAAAATGAAAAATATTGAGGTTCTTGGTGCTTCAAAAAATGTGTTGCTTACCAAGTGAAGACGTATAATCAAAACTATTCAAAATGATGTAAGATTGTTAGACAAATGACAGTTACAAAGCTACAAAAAGCAGTAACCGATTATTGAGATACAATGTCCAGAAATTTGAGAAGCTTTGAAATTTTTATATAATTCCATTACAAGCACAACATGTTCAATATTACATTGGGTAATGGACAAAGTTGAATATGTATTTTTATTTATAAATTATAAAAAAATTTATTTGTAAAAATTATAAATAAAATAAAATTATTTTTCAATAATCTTATATATCTAAAAGTAAACATAGTAGTTAACAAATTAATCGAACATTTATCCTTTTGTTTTATAATAAATAAAGAAAACAGGTAAAAAATAACAACCATAAACAAAAGTACTTTTATAGCCATAAAAAGTTAATCAAATCTATAGGCATATTTTACAAATTTGGATGAATTGGTAAGAGTATATTATAGGTAAAGTAAAAGTCAAAAGCCATTAGCTATGATAATAAAATATATGAGTCATCCAATTGGGGATCGACATATCTCATTAGATTCTTTAAAATCTTTCTTTTTTCTTTTAAATATTGTTTAAAAAATAGTTATTTAATAAAATTCGTCAAATTAACTCATTTATATAATAGTTTTTTAAAGAAAAAATGCTTCTTAGAGCCAAAAGTTAAAAAGTGATACCACAACATTGAAACTTCTCACAGAAGTCCAATATGGTATAAAGACTTCGAATGTCAAAAATTATTTCATTACAATAATTACTTATTGAGAAATTAGTACGTAGAAAAATCTACGCTTCGGCACTAGAGACCAAAACTTATTAAAAAGAAAAAACCATTGGTATGGTATGTTGTGAACCATTATTTTCTATATATATTAAAAAAATTAGACTAATGGGTATTCTTATTTTCTATAAACACAGAACAATGAAATACATATAACATATAATAGTTTTAAAATGTTGGATGAAATTTTTCAAAACATTTAGAAATAAGACCTACATAGTACTTTATATAAAAAATTATGTTCTTCCTCTGCAATGCTTACAAACTTTTGCAAGAAGGGAGCTCTTTATCCAATGGTTTTCGCCATCAAAAAGATAAGCTTCTGATGACTCCGAATATTTTCTCCGCCTTTGAAATGATAAAAAAATTGAAAAATTAGAGTGCCAACAGTTCAATAAATTCTTATAGAGGCATTTTTGATTCATTTCTTACATAAGTTGATGAGCGCTATATACTGTTGCGCTAATCATATATATAAATATAGGCCACCACCATTTTTTGTCTTATTCTTGGTGTGTATGTGTTTATAGCCCGATCCCTCACGTCTACCTATTATTTTGAAAACATAAAGTCTGATGATAATTTTTTTCATAAAATATTAATAAAACATAAACATTTCTTTTTTTATCGTTTCGTTGTAAAAATTTGAGTTGATTCAAAGTTACTTGCTAATAAAACTTATTTATTAACTTTCTATTTAACTAATTTGAGTTGGTCTGTACTAGAAATATTCTTTTCTTTTTAAGTACTTTTTCTGATACAGGACATTTTTCTGTTCTATGTTCTCTACATGTTCCAGATGTAAGATATCCACAGGTGTTCACATAGCCCTTCATGTTCTATGAATTTTTCTCGCAGATGTTTTAAAAGCGGTGAAATGAAAGCTCGATCTTCGATTTGGCTGACATTATCATTAAAATGTAGATCGTGTAATATATCAATAAAGATATCTCTTCTGATATTATTGGAAAACAGCTTGGGACGTCTTCTGACACCCAATTCTTTTTTCGATGGTAATGTTTAAAAAATATTTGAGAGAAAAGTCCACCAAAGAATACTTTCAATACATCCACAATATTAGGCACAACTATTATGGTTATAACAAACATATGAATATTTGATAAATAAATTTCATTCTGTTTAAGTACTCGACAACACATTGAGCAGCTGTTTTTTGTCGAGACTCTCCTGTTCTGGGGCACTGATGTATATAAATGATTTCAATCACTACTTTGTCAAAAATATATGGATATTTTTTTAAAGTGATATTTACATTCGTTTCATCAATTATTCTTTAAGTCCTTCCGTTTCGTCGTCTAATTTATCGCTGTCTCCATCGAAAAGTTAGTAATTTCTGGTAGTTCCATATACACATTCTCACTTTCATCGATATCTTCGAGAATAATCAATATTTCTTCCGAGGGGATTCTAGAAAAATGATTGATTTTCAAAACTTTGGTAAAATTTATAATAGTGTTTAATTTGTATACACAAATTAAAAAGAAAAGTATAATTTTAGTACAAAGTAACTTATAAATAATGTAGACACCATTTATCCAAACTATGTTTTTTGTGCTGTAGTGCCGAAACGTAGTTTTTTCGACGTATCATTTTGAAACAAAAATATACATTCTATTTTATAATTGAGGTCTAAGTATGTAATATAATTTAAAGATATGTATTTAAAAAATAATTTAAAGAAATAAAAATAAAATTACTTATGACATTATAACACTATCATTCACAATTAGTACTTACTCGTCAGAAGGTAATGAGGTACTTGCAACCATTGCAAATCAATTGCTTATTTTCAACAGAAACAAAGAACCTATGGAGATCAACTTTCTTTTGTTGTTTCTAAATACTCAGACAAAGACATAAACACTCATTTTGCGTATAATTCATGCATTTAGATGTGCAGTAGAGTTGTTTTACTGCTGCGTAGAAAAATCTATATTTCGGCTCTAATGGGTTAATGGTAAGTTCATTTGTATTATTAGAATAAACGGTACACAAACAACTGTGGACTTAATTGTACACAATCAGATTACTAGTACTGAAAAATAAAAATAGTCATGCCAGATAAATAATAATTTTTGTTTTAAGTTCTTAACAATTACTTCCTCTCTCTAGTTTTCATGTTATAAAGAATTATAAAAAACATGTAAATAATTTCAAATTAAAAGTAATCAGTTTTTATTATTCATTATAAACTGATTTATCATTATAACAATTTATCCTTTTTAAATATGACTCAAGGATAAATTTTAATGCATCATCTCACAAGATTCATGGTAGAGTAGACCAATAAAAATATATCAATGAAAGTTATTTTTAATTGACTACAAAGGCTTACTATAAAAAAGTAACTTTTTTACCTAGACTTTTTATAAAATTAGAATAAAAAGTAATTGTTTAGATCCAAAAGATATTGTTATTATTATTATATATATATATAATCACAGCAAAGTCCTTGAGTAAAAGTACTTGATTTAAGATGTCATAACAAAAAATCCAGTAAGCATGAAACAGTCGAAATTATTTACTTCGTTCCCAAAAATATATTAATGCAATTTATGATTGTAATATTAAACACATTTAAATCAAGAAAATACTTTTACCACCAAATTATTACCACAGTTTTCACTGTAAATAGATATGTGTTATAACTCACAACTAGGAAAAAGACTACTTTCAGCAGAGTGAAAGTATACCTTTTTTGCATCGATATTAATAAAACTAGACATAAAAAATAGATTCAAAGTTTGTATAATTTTTTTTGTCCAAGGAGCAAAATTATAGAGATTAATATTTTTTAACCTCATTAAAATAAGGATATCTTATTAACTGCCCTTAGCAACGAGGGTTCAAATTATATTATTTCTTATTAGAATAAAATAGCTTGTTATATAATGATATTATTAGCAAATGGTCAATTCAATATACAATTAATAAACATAATTAAACTAAAATGAGTGTGAAAAAATATATATGTAATGATATAAAATACATACCTAGATTTAAAAAGTTAAGTCATATATAATAAATATCATAAGCAACTAGAGGCATATATACACTCAGAGAGTGCAAACCTCCGCCGTCACGGGGTCCTTATGAGCCTTCCGAGGCGGATTTTTCACGACTGGGGCGGCGTAGAGGGACGGGGGAGGGTTCCCCTCGACGGAAATTCCGAGAGGAAGACGCTCGCGGCACCCGATTTCACAGCACAGCGACATCTATTGGCAGAGTAGGCTAACTTGAAATATTTATTAGTATTTAGCTCGTTTTGCATCTAAATTCTGCACTCAGAGATGCCAAAATTTAATCACTTGTTACTTTTGGCATTTCCAACAACTCCACAAAGTTTCATCCAAATCCGTCTCGTACTTTTTGAGTTATCCTGCTGACAAACAAACAACAAACAAACAAACAACAACCAACCAACGCTGAAAACAATACCTCCTTCGGCGGAGGTAATAAGCGTTATATGAAATACCTATAGGGCTATATAATATTTTATAACATATACATAATATCGATAATATATATTGTGTTTGTCAGAACTTTGATCCATGCATTCATCAAAATCTATATGGCATGTATATAATATTGTATTGCCTTTATGTTTTTTTAAATATTGCTTTCAAATAAATAAATAATATAATATATATATATATCAAAATATATTTGCAAAGGATTATAAAGCGCCTGAAAGCCAGATGGAAACGACAGTTTCCGAGCAATTTGCATATTATTTTCATGTTCTACATATGAGGATTGACCTTGGATGTCTGGATGTAAGGTTTGAGGTATAATGAACACAAGGGGGTTTAATGATTAATTATTTCCTAATAGAAGGTTTCATATATCATTCAGTCGATCAGGTCATTAATATATTTGTGATAATATATCGCCATTTAAAACACTGGTCGGACTAATTTTCACGAATCCTAAAAGAGTTTTGTCCACTGATTACGAATACCGTCTTCATTCATTTTTCAAAGTTAGTGAAGAATCTAGAACAATATGTGTTTCAAATTTTCAACACTTTTTCGATTCAGAGCCATTTTGACATACAAGGACTGAAGTATTGAAAAAATAAACAGCAATAATTTGATTGAGCTCACATCAAAGTACTCATTTCGATTTTTACTTCGTCTCTTGCACATTGAGACTTGAAAATATATGTCATTTTGTCCAGAAAAATTTAGGGTTTTACTTAGGGAATCACTTTTTTCTTCAAAATGTTTTACAGGATTAAACTTCATATCAACATAAAGAATAGTTATCAAGCTTAATTTGATTGCTTCGTGTTCCTTAAAATACTTAATGTTAATAAAAACATTGGCCAATAAATATTTTTATCCTCTGAATTTTGCCCAATATTAGATTAATTCATAAATCAACCAGTGAATAGAAAGAGAAAATAATTGACGTCACAATGTAGGTCAATAATAAAGAGGAATTTTACCCCTTCATTGGTATTTGAGAGCTATTTTCTCGGAAATCTACCAAGGATTCCTAATGACTGACTTGCCGACTGTGCCGTCGTACACAACATTTGTGACAAGAATACACCATGACACAGCCTCGGATCAAGCATGGAGCAAGGAATGGAACCCTAAGAGAACATGACTCCCCAATGGGTGTTGAGCCTCACCTCTTAGCATCAAAGAGGATGAGGTATTGGAGATAGACAGACAGACCCTGAAGGATATTACCCCCCCCCCCCTCCTACTAACGGCTGGTTGGCTTATTCCGTCTGCATCAAAGAAGATGACGTGTTCAGAGGGAGGAATTTTGTGACTCCTGTGAGTCTCTGCTCTTGTCCTGTCTACTACTAGCCTATTCTATCAGGCAGTATACTTTTTAAGTGAATCCATCGTTTTTGTTAGCAGAACAATGCACTTACTAAAAATGCAATGGAACGACCTCCCTCCCTTCAGCTACCCACCCACATCCTTCTAACTCATAGCCACCCCCGAGGAGCCCTGGACGAAGACAAGACACCAACAACCCAATCCTTTACTAGCCACAAATCAGAATGATTCCAATTTGATGGGAGACGTGCAGTTGTCTGCTCACCGATCCGCAACTGTCCTCTATCCTGAGGAAGGAGGATCCATATGTATATATATATATATATATATACATATATATATATATATATATATATATATATATATATATATATATAAGAAATCACGTTGACAAAGTATTTTTCACAACACTGTGTTTCATGGTTATATTTAACCAATCTTCAGGTTCAAATACAATATAATGATGGAGTAATATTTTATTTATATTTATATTTTTATTTATGAAAAATATTACTCCATCATTATATTTGTATTGAACCTGAAGATTGGTTAAATATAACCATGAAACACAGTGTTGTGAAAAATACTTTGTCAACGTGATTTCTTTATATTTATTATTTAGAGCTCCAGTTTTTATACTGAGGTGCACTTTTTTTCCTGAGTAGTGAACTGTTACCCTGTATATTTATCTGATATATATATATATGTATATATATATATATTTCTATTAGATCATAATTTTCCAAAAAAATATAACTTTTTATTCAGGTTTCATAATACATATTTTCAATTACTCTTTCTTATTGACCCTTAGTTTTGGAAGATTATAAATTTGTGCACTTTAAGTTTGAAAAGTTAACTCAAGCTAAGACAGTATTTTATATTTAGTATATTTATGATAAAAGGTTAAAAAAAATTAATATGCCAAGACTGTAATCGTAATTGTAAAATAAAATTATAAAAACCTTTTCTAAAATAATACAATATATATAGGTATATATATAACGCAGAGAAGTGGTAATATTTTTTTATACACAGCAATCTGCATATGCAAAACTCATTAGGCTATTTATCCGGTCCCTTGCATCACTTACTTAAATTCGTCATAAACAGGATTTGAAATATTATATATGGATATAATTTTTAAATAAGGTGACTTTGTAGAACAATTGGATTATTAATATATTTTTAAATTAACACGATGCCTTCTCATCCAACTCTTAGAACAAATTTTACAATATGCAAGAAATATACTATTTTTATACTTCGTCGTATATTTTTCATTTGACATTATATTTAGACATATTTTTTTGTATAATTTTTTTGTTAGATTTTAGCTCTTTTGTTTATATAATTACTATTTGTAGATTTTTAAATCGATATACATAACCGTTTCTTGTGATGAGAAGGTTTTCTATTTTTTGGATACATTATTTAATTTTGTTATCTAAAAATAGGGAAAAAAACCCAACAAGATAATAACAATAAATTCAATATAAAATATTTTAGACCTTTGTTTTTAAGTAGAAAAAAAAAACGTAATTGAACATTAAAGAGCACAATTAAAGTCGAATAATGTGAGGGAAGTCATTTTTTATGTGAGAGAGGTAATTCACACATTTATTTGAACTGAACGAATAATAAGGAACCTTTAAAAGTACGTCTTCAAATACAAGACCCTATAATCTGTAATATGTATGCATAGCTACGAAGGGCAAAGAAAATTGGGATCCCTTGCCTTGTAGTTATATTCCATACATTTAGCTCTGATTCCAAAGCTCTTGGGGGAAATAAGTAAAATGGTGGTCTTATTGAGATTACATGTAATGAATGAAAACATATCCCATGCATGAATAGATATTGACTATTTTTTAATAATATTATTAAAGTTCTACTAATCCAAGCTCGCTATGTTAATTTGACGATGTTTTCTATATGTAACGACTAATGCGAGGGTTAATATCAAAAAGACATAATACACTTGTCATAGTTATTAAGTTTATTTGTTGTAGTGGTTATTTACAAATATGTGAATATTATATAGCCATTTGAACAATAATTGTGATATATATATATATATATATATATATATATATATATATATATATATATATGGATCCTATCATTTACGCGAGTTGAGATAGAGCGTGTTTCTATGGTCAAGGATTTTTTTAGCGATTTCCATTTGAGCAAGGCTTGTTTGAGCAAGTATTCATTTGCACGATTGCTTCAATTATCGGACACTTTATACTTATGTTATTCTGTCCGATAATTAGAGGTTGTAAATAGTTTTGTTAGTAAAGTAGTTATTACTTTATCATAAATCAAACCTAATTACTTCAACAGACAATATTTTTGGTATGTAAAAGCTAAAAAATGCAATATTCTTCCTCCACAAATATATTGGTTACAACACGTTAATCTTTCAGTTCTTACTTTCTAGTTTTTCCCATGGACCCTTATCCTTCCCTGATGTATGGCTTTTGCCAAGAAACTTTCTGCATTATGAAATAACCCCTGGAATCATAATGTTACTCTGTGCCCTCGTAAATTATTCCGGGTCTAATTTTGGAGTATAAACTACATACACTCACACACCGAAAATATTTCTTCAAACTCATCATATAATCTGAAATGGACTGAATCAAGTAGCTTCTGTAAGGCTAAATATACAATATATGGTGTAATATTTTCACTCAACAACGAAGGTTCAGAAATTATTGAAGTCAAAAACACTTTTCCCCGTAATTTGAAGCAACGGGCTCACTCGACAATATTAAAAGACCTAAGTGATTGCATTTTCTTCGCTTCTCTGGAATGCCAACGCACCTTTTTGGCCTTTGTATTATTCCTAAGTACGACCTGAAAAGTACAAACTTGTCACATTGGACTTAATCAAATGTATGACAAATGTTTATTATCATTGTCCTCTTAAATTCATAGTACAATGTCATTCATTTGTATGTTTCAAATTACAATTCTACCTCTTTTCATAATTGAATAGTAGCATGTTACTGTTTTATATGTGGTACCAATGGCATTTCTTGAACATATTTTTGTTAATAAAAAATAACTACATATGACAATTATTTCTCCAAAGTTTTGTTTACGATAATTTCATATTATATGGTACAAACAGAATTTGTGTATATTAATAGCGAAGTTTAAAATGACGTCAGTTTATGTATAATCCTGACATATCAAAAAATATTATATATTTATGTTATAAGCAATACAGCAGGATTAGCCCAATTCAATTAGACTACTTTATGCAGCCAAAATATGGGGAATTGGGAAATTAAAAAAATATAGTCAAAAAAATACTAAGGTTGGGTGATGCCTTGAAAAGGTTTATTATCGTTATACATATTTATAGCAATGTTTAATTTTAGAAGTTCATAATTCATTTAAATTAACAAATGTCGTGTAAGTGAAAATTGAAAATGTTAAATGTTTATGTGTGGGGTTAAACGGTGGATACATCCTTCATAGCGCATCTTTTAAAATATAATTTGGGACGTTCAAGACCTCTGCTAGTGGAGGAATGTTCCTTTGGACTTGAAAATCCGTCTGAGAGACTTTTGGAGGAGATAAATCCCGGAGTGGGTTGTGTCCTCCAGGACAAGGACATCGTTGATTCAACGTCCTTCCTCAGCTTGCTTGAGATGGCTATTTTGATCAGCAAATTTCTTTCGATTAGACCAGAGGCTCCCAATTATATCCAGTAAGTGTTGAACACCTCATTTAATGGGCTTAGTTTCTTCTAAGGCGACGCTTGTGGAGGCTTGAGAAGATCCCCCCGCATGACTTGAGATACATTTTTTCAGGGGAACTCCACCAGTTTAGTCGCTTAGACCAAAAAAAGTAAAACTTTCTAGTGGAGTTCAATGCCGACCATTCCAAGTCCACCTCTAGCCTTGGGGACGAAAAGTCTGTGATGTCCGATGTATTTGGGAGTCCCAACAAATTCTACTGCTCTCCTTATCCACGCGCGAGCGACCGTTGAATCCAAGGGAGTGCATCGAAGGACATGATTTATTTTTGGGAGTAAAGTAGCATTCCAACTCACGTTTTGTCTAATATAGACATTTTATGTCGTTTCAGGATGGTAATTATTCAAGTGATTTGGTCCTCTACGCAAGTGAGGTTCTTCAGTGTCCATTCGTTGCTGGAAATAATATTATCAAGGACCGTAGCCTCTTGGACTATATTAGAAGTGGAAAATTTATCACTTACACACTTGATATTGGTGATGACTTGTATTTTTCATGGTTAGTTATAAGACTTGACTCTTTTCCATATTATTCCAGGATGTTTGTAAGGATGATGAAGCTCGTGGTTGGTCCCCTTTCCACCAAATACTACGGTGCAGTTGTCAGCGAAGGAGATGTTGGTGATTCTTTCATTCCCTACTTCATACCCCTGGAGGATGTTATCCATTCTCCTTTGGAGCGGGCACAATAGGGGGTATTATAGAAACCTAATATTAAGATATCAAAATTTATCCGCCCGCGAAAGTTGCGTCATAAAAAACTAAATGATTGCAGAAAAATGGATTTTGGTTTGACCCCCCCCCCCCCCCCCCCCCCAAATTGCATTCAAAGGTTTGTTTATGAAGCAAAACCTTTTTGTTATTTCTTATTATGAAAAATTTAGTTTTACAAGGTTTAGCTATGACCAACATATGACTTTGTTATCTTTTGCAAATTTTCGTCAAATAATATTTAGTGCCAATAAATGAACATAAGTGCTGACGCACCAACCATTTTTTAAATAACGGCTCCTACTAGGGTTCTTTAATAGTTTCAAGAAGGAAAAAGAAAAAGAGGGTACTCATGTTGATGTTTTTAAGTTACTTTTTAAATACGTTTGCTTTTCACATCTTAATTTTCATACAGTAACTCCTCACATGGTTGAGAATATGAATCTATGAAGTTGATTATATCCATAAACTTTTGCAGATAATAATATAATGACGAAAAATTTTTATCAACTGATAAAAAGAAGTTATCGTTAAAGGTAACTTGTTATTTTAAAACTTAATTATTATTTCTTTAAAAAAAAATTATATCTCCACCATGAATACATTGATCACGTATTACTAAAAAGTGGCAAAGCGGATGATCAAGCGGAATAACCACTTCAGTAGTCGAAGAAGACTTGACACTTTGGTCACTGTTGTGTGTTACGGATGTAACACTAATGTCAGAATATGGTAAGGAGTAATAAAAGACTCGAGTTTGTCTTAAAAGACCACTTCAGTGGATTATTTGTCTTCTACACATGAATGAGTTACCTTTTAGATAAGTTTTTAAACACTTAGATGGAACACAAAAAGGACCTCGGACTTATGAAGGTACCATAGGAAAATTAATTAATACAGACTTTAACAAAAATTCAATAAAAAGTTTTAAATACTTGTAGGGGAAGTAAAATACTTAAATCAAAGTTTACTGTATTTTTAAGCTCAGATAAAAATATTTATACGAAATTACATTAGGAATACAAACAGAATTTTTTCGAATTCAAGCTTTTGCTACAGGTCTCCAGGAGCATTAGATGAGGCAAAATGTCTTACCAAAGCCAACAGAATATTAAGATCCTATATTTCACAAAAAAGTCCATGTGAATCTCATATAAAACTTATACTAAATTTTTACGCTTCTATATGGTTTCAAACCAAGTTAAATCCTCTTTTTATTGAAGGCTCAAAGCATTATCAATTCGCCATAACTTTATTACAAGAGATTGATGAAAATTTAGCCCCTTCAATAGAAAAAGTACTCAGAGAAACGCTTTTTTGCCCACCCTAAAAATATATTGCTAGAAGGCCTAACCGATAAATAAATGGAAACAAGAATATTTGCCCTGGAAAAAGTTTTGTTTTCAAAAAAATATTATAAAAACAAAAACAAAGAAATTTTCAACAACCCAATACTATCAGTTGTTATTCTAAGAATTGGTTAAATCTTATCGACTGGTCAAATATAAATTGTCTGTTCCTCCAATTGTGCCTGAGGCAGATCTTATAAAAGCAAAAAAATTGATAAGTATCCTTGCCATTCGCAATCAGTGGAAAGAGCTGTAAAACTAGTAACGGAGGCATCTGCAAAAGTTTATAGATATAATCAACTTCATAGATTCATATTCTCAACCATGTGAGGGAGCTACTGTATGAAAATTAGATGTGAAAAGCAAACGTATTTAAAAAGTAACATACAAACATTAACATGAGTACCCTCTTTTTCTTTTTCCTTCTTGAAACTATAAAGAACCCTAGTAGGAGCCGTTATTTAAAAAATGGTCGGTGCGTCAACAATTATGTTCATTTATTGGCACTAATATTATTTGACGAAAATTTGCAAAAAGATAACAAAGTAATAAGTTGATCATAGCTAAGCTTTGTAAACTAAATTTTTCCATAATAAGAAATAACTAAAAAGTTTGCATCATAACCAACCTTTTAATGTAATTTGGGGGGGGGGGGGTGTAAGGGGGTGGTCAAACCAAAATCCATTTTTCTACGATCATTTAGTTTCTTATGACACAACTTTCGCGGGGGGATAAATTTTGATATCTTAATATTAGGTTTCTATAATACCCCCTAGGGCACAATGATATGAAAAGAGAAGTGGACTGATTAGATGCCCTTGTCGGGCTCCCCTTAGGAGTTTGATGACTGGCTCTCCATCCACATCAATCGCTGACTCCGCTTCGGATATAATTTTTTTGATTGCGTTGATAAAAACCTTTGGGAACCCATTTGCTTTAAAAGAAAACTATGTTATTTACAATCTAAAGCTTTGTTTTTAATTCAATAAAAGTAGACATAACTCTTTTTGTTTATGTTTAGTATCCTCAACTATTGACTGAAGGGGCATAACTGTCATTGGACTACCTGCCCTTTCTTAATCCAAACCGGTGTAGATGCCGTAATATATATATATATATATATATATATATATATAGAGAGAGAGAGATAGAGAGAGAGAGAGCGAAAATAAATGCTTTTTTCAATAAAATACCTACTAAGAAATTTAGCTCTCTTGATATTAAAGGAGAAATTAAATAGAATTATTACACTACAAGGTGTTTAAAAATTTAACTTGCCTAAGGCAATTCTATATAGTATATAACTATAATATACGTATATTACTGCTGCTTTTATCACAAAAATAATTCCGTATACATGAATTAAGTATAGAGTTTCAAAAGTACAGTCCTAATTGGAGGAAGCACTCTAACATACAAAAAAACTTTAATTTGTTTTAATATTCTCTTTTCACACAAAAAGGGGAAAAGTTTTCTAATTAATCCAAAACCTTTGATGAATTAGTTTGACTCTTATAAATCCAAGGAACAAAGTAATTTTATACCGATCATCTAAGTAAAAATAGCTTGAAGTGTAGCTTCCCTATGAAAGTATTTTAAAAAACAAAGTATAAAATAATCCACCAAAGCCACGGGCAAACTACCTTGATCATTTTGAATAAATTGAAAAAGAAATGTAAATTTAATACATTCAAAAACTATTATGCTTTAATTTTTGTAGGCGAACCAATAAAAATGCTGATTTTCAAATTTTCTTAGTTTGATTATATTGTAGTTTTTTTGTGACATAGACAGTTTCCAATTCAAGAATATCTATTTAACTCAAAAAATACTCTATATATATATGTATATATATATATATATATATATATATATATACATTTATAAAGGATAACTAAATTCAAAAGCAATTTTCCACCAATAAACAACAAGAAGGCGGTACTAGGTATAGATTTTACTAAGGCATTTGACTCTTTATCTCACCAATGGATTTTTAAATGTATGAAGTCACATGGCCTTAATGAAAAATTTATAAGAATGATGGCGGTGTCTTTATGTAATATTAGAACTTTTTATGAAAAACCAATACATTATTTTTACGTGAAAAGAGGATGCAGACAAGAAATCCCCTTGCTTCAATTTATTTATTATAGCCATTTATCATTTATTAGATAAAATAAATCATGCCAGCAAATAAAAGGTATATAGTTTGGAGAAACTGAGCTAAAGATAGAAGCTTCTGCAGATGACGTAACTCTTGCATATACTAGTAACGAGGAAGAAATCAGAATTTCCTTTATAAAACTTTAGAAATTTTTAAAAACTTTGAGGCTAACTCGGGTTTACAAATAAATTTTAATAAATCAAATATTTTAGCTAATTTTACAATAAAATTTTATCTGTATGGGATCCAAATGTCCGAATCTCTAAAAATATTGGGCACATATATAACTATAAATGGTGAGGCTAGGAATCAAAATATCGATGAAGTTTTAGCCAAGGTTGAAGGTGGCATACGTAAGTTGTTGTTTTTTTTTGTTGAAAAAGAACGATTTGGCAAGAATACATATATGGAACACGTACATTCTACCAAGAATAACCATATATTGATTTTAACTCCTTTAACAGAATCTTTGTGTAAGAAAGTTGAAGAACTTTTGAAAGGTTTTCTATTCCCTGAAGGAAGAAACAGAAACTTAACATGGAAGATAATTAATTGCCCTAAAGAATTTGGTGGACTTGGTTTGCTGTCTTTTAGTTATTTCTGGAAAATACTGATTTTAAATGGTTTAAAAGAATTTTTAAGAGCAATGCAATATGGAGTTTATAGTAAAAGAAAAATATAAAGAAATCTTTAAAAAACCTATGGACGAAGTTAGAGGCAAAGCTCCTTTTAAAGTTTGGAAGCGTTATCATCCGTAAGTCCATTCTGGAGAGATATGAAAGAACCAACAAAAGAATTAATAAAAGTAATGCTAAAAAAGATGTGGTGGTAAGAACCCGTTAAAGAAAATGTTAGATTAAGTCTTATGACAAGGATGCTTATTTCCAAAAAGATTGACTTTGTAGGATAAATTTTTATTCATAACGATTATTTTACCCAAATGAGATTTTAGAAAAAAACAAAATTTTCACACGAATTAAATTTCTGCAAAAGACAGATAGGCCCTAAAGATGATTTTTTTAATTTATTTACATTGATACGAAATAAATATTTACGAAATGCACTAATTAAAAAATCTACATTTTATCAATACTTAAATCAAAAGAAAAGAAATGAACATTTTAAACTGAAAGCTATATCACCTGCCATAATTAACGCTTTAAAGTTAAATCGGCTTGATCCAACGTTATACTACTCTAAATACAGAATAAAGATTTTTAAAGATTTCTTTATATTTTTGTCTTACTATAAAGCTCCATATTGCATTGCTCTTAAAAACTTTTAAACCATATAAAAATCAGTATTTTCCAGAAATAACTAAAAGACAGCAAACCATGTCCACCAAATTCTTTAGGGCAATTAATTCTCTTTTAGAAACTATAGAACATTTTAAACTGAAAGCTATAGCACCTACCATAATTAACGCTTTAAAGTTAAATCGGCTTGACCCAACGTTATAATACTTTAAATACATAATAGTCACCAATACACTGTCTTTGGGAAGTATATTCGGTAGATCTAGATAAGAGAGAATGTGCCATTTCTGCAAGGATTCCTTGGAGACTTATTACCATTTTCTTTTCGAGTGTCCATTTCTAGATAATATTTTTACAAATCAAAGATCTGTTTTTTAATCATTTTATATTAGTTCGTAGTACAAAAGACTTTATTTATTTATATATAGGCAACAACCAGGAATAAATAAATTTTATCACTACAAAAACACAGTTTATTTTATACAAACGCAGGAGCTTGAAAATACCCCACGATTTTAACCCGATATTTGATAATAGTCTAACCTGTTTATGTCGTTTAAAAAATGAATACCTTCTGTAGATTATATATATATATATATTTGAATAAATATGTACCTAGCGTACAAAAAAATTCACACCAATGTATTTGTGGTTATAGAAAATCGTTTTATCAAGCTACACTTGCAACAGGGGAATTCTTTCTCAAACATCTTTAGAAATTCTGAAGTAAATATAGAAGAAATCAGTTACATTAAAGAATTTCGATTGTTTTCTCAGGGGTATGATGCCTTTTTTATCGTGAGGTAATGGATTTGGAAGAAGTGTGTTCTCTCAATGATTTAAATTAATAGCTTCTTCTACTTTTGGTTTCAACTTCTTTTACCCAACTCAATACCATGAACAATATTTTTTCTGATGGAATTCCATGGAATAGCTTTACGAATATATATATATATTATATATATATATATATATATATATATATGAAAAACCTATAACATTGTAATTGATCTCTAGAGAATAAATATGTAGTAAAAAGTATATATAAGACAATGGATGTGAATGGTTTTATGCTCTTTGTTTTCTGTTTATATATAGATACATTTTGTAAATACAGAGTAAGCTCTTTTTTCTTCATTTCTACGACTCTTTATTATCTTTTTGTTGTAAAATGCTTCCTTTCTTTTGAGCTAAGTTGATCTTTGGTTATTCATTTAGCTGAGCGATGCTGCTAAAAGATATTTTTTATTACTTTGTGAAGAATCAGCCACAACGACTCCATAAGACATAAAAATATAGTATGCCAATATAAATATATTTTACAAGATAAAATATCCGAATTTAATAAGAGGAAACATCACATTAAACCATGTTAAATTCGCGATGGACAAATAAGAGGACACTTTTTTTATCAACACATACACAGTTGTGACTTTATTAGATCAAAAAGTTAAATTCTTTAGAGAGTCAGTATGATAGTATTAGGTAATAATTAGTATTGTTCTTATTAATAATGATGATGATGTCATTAAATTATCCATTGAAGCGAATCATTACACAATATATTGTTTTGTTATATGATTTGTTAAATTGACTTTTAATAAATGTATTTAACAACAGACAAGGATTGAATCTCATAAAAAATAACGGATCAGCTGACGCTGTATTCTTGACAATTGAAGTTTATAACGAGTCTCTAATGATCAAAACCTTGAATTTATTATCAAATATATATGGTAGAACTAAAATGTAGGAAAAAAATTTAGTCAATCCTTCTGGAGTTGTCAATCCCATTTCATAATACCTTATTGTTATTATTATTATTTGGTTAAAAACGTCTTATTTGGTGATCTGCAAAAATCTTATACAACTTTAAAATAAAATAACCTAAAATTATATACAAGGAAACAGAGTAAAACTATGTAGGGCTGTTGGATGATATATAAATGAACATAATAATTATTATTCAGAAAAGAGGGGAAAATATTTATTATTATTTACAGTAATTTATTTACTTAATCAGCTCACTAAAATACTTTGAAGTTCCAGTCTGGAGGAAGTTGAAATCTTGATTATATATTAAAGGTATAAATATATTTGAAAATATCTTGATATCACAACACATATCACCACATTGATAATACTTATATGGTATCATCTAGAATGAAGAGATAAATACATATTTTTATATCCCTTTCGAATCGAAATTGTTTTTTCTTTTCTTTATATAACACAAGATTGCTCTCAATACCACGTACTTACGCCATTCAGATATAAGAAATGGCACATTAACATGGGCAAGGATCAACAAGAATTGTCACCTGAGCCTTCATCAGCCTCTCCAAACTTCCATGATCAATAGAAATGTTATATTCATTTTATAACAACTTGAAATATTGTAATAATAAGCTTTTATATTAAAGTACAACAGGAAGAGAACATAAATAATAAATAGTTAAGTTGAAAGTTGTATAAAGAAAAGCTCTTAGGACCAATATATTTTACTTTTAGCTTTTTTGTTTTTATTGGATTGATTTTACTCTCAAATATCAAGGATATACATGAAATATAAAAAAACATTCCTCCAATATGGTGCACACTTTTCCTCAGCCACACCTATGACTTTCAATGTGAATATCAAAAGCATCTTTGAGACGCCTTTGGGTTTTACTCCAACCTTTATATGTTGTAGGCAACCACCTACCTTGTTTCAGAATGAATAATATTCAAAGGAGTACATAGTATCTCCATACAATGAAGGTAGAATATTCAATGATACCTTACCTAGAAAATGAACGAAAAAAGTTATCTTAATAAATTACATTATCATACGCAAAAGTCTCTAACAGAGCATGTATTGCATGCTAATATATAATTTGGGTTCCAAAATCTGAGATAGACCCTTTTTCTTGATCATATACATAATAAAAAAGAGAAAGACAACTTCTTTTTTCATATTTGTGTAGATCCCTGATCGGCATGCGAATGAAATCATTCATTCAAATTGTAATGTAATACAAAAAGTACAGCCATTTTTTCTATTTGAAACTTTAGTGTTTAATTGCATACGTATTAATATTGAAGTCAATAGAGGGTGTTAGTAGCGCTCTCTCACCCATAGAGATATAAGGAAATAGAGAGCTTATTGGATTCTTCAGAAGCATACGTCATTGTATCCAGTATAAACAAATATTTATATCCCTATGTTCAACTTACGATGATGTAGTACATATTACTTTGTTTATATTGGACACAGAAAACAGCTGAACGATGTTTCTCTGCTATTGGAGAGAATAAGCTCTCTATATCTTTATATCTCTATGCTCTCACCATAAACATTTCAATTTTCTTCTTCCACGTTAATTATTCATAAAACCCATGAACACTTTGGTCTGTCCTTGGGTATTTGAGATAAAAGGCATGCTTAAGAAACGAAGATATTCAAGTTATATATATATATATATATATTCATTATTTTTTTCTCTATTGTCGACTGTATATAATTGTATTTAATAAAATATTAAATATAAAAATCTACATTGAAAGTGAGTTGTAGTAAAAGAAGATTCACCTGAAACTGAATTTTTTAAACTATACGTTCTTTTAGTTTTTTTATAGAGCAATAATACTTTTCTTCTCTTTACTGAATAAATGGAGAAAGTTGAAGTTGAAACTTTTTGATTTGATTGATCATGCTTCTTTTAATGCTTTTACTTTCATGAAAGTACATATTTATTAAAAACTCATTTTAAAATACTTAAATTTAATGAAAAGTTTTGCTTTTGCAAGTGATTAAAAAAAGATATAATAAGAATAACAGAGTTATATTTTAACTTATTTCACAATAATATTAGATCAGGTGCTTAAATTTGTTTCACAAAGGGGGAAAATAGTCTTCCTTACTTTTATCATTTTATGTGTGATTTTTTTGCTAAACATTATTTTATGTGTCAAAATCAAGATCTATGAAGCAAATAGAATAAAATAAATGTATTCTTTTACGTGATAATTTTCTTTCTTTGATGATATCTAAATTTAATTTGAATTTTTGGAAATGGCATTGTGCTTGTAGTTCTAATGATTTATGCTTTTTACATTCTTGAGATTTTTAAAATCTTTGAAACCTAGAACCTTGAGATATCCCTTTACCAACCTTGTGTGTTATAAAAAGAAGAAAAATAAACAAAATTACACATGAGTTTTAAATCCTCATATAATAAACTATAATTAAAGTTAAAATAATTTTTAATTGGTCATGGGGAGGTTATAATAATTACCCACTCATTGAAAAATGTTTGTTTCAACTTTTTAAAATAGCATTTTTATATTATTCATACATAAAATATCCTTATGATTAAAAAACGGTTTTCTAAATGCAAATATTCATATGTAATTTATCATTTAAAGATTGCACTAAAAGGTAAACTTGACTTCATTTACATGCAAAAGAAGAAACATTTACCAATAAAATATTTGAATTTCACATATATATTAAATCGTCCTAGAGAAAAAGTTTGAAGACATCCCGTTGTTAAATCCACCAACAGAAGATTCCCATGAATAACGTTTCACTAGCTAAACATTATTTTGCTAGAGTTGCTCTACGGGTCCATAAACTATGGAGCTTATATATGATACTTTATTTGTGTCTATTGATATCACAAAAATTTAATTTTAGCTCGTGTTTCAGAACCTACAGATGACGTCATAAAATAACCATAAGTTGTATGAACGAGGGATTTCCTTGTGTCTTTTACTCAAGTTTTGCAGATACTAGAGGGAGTAATTGAGAGAAGAAGCAGAGGAAGGATCATAAGATAAATGATATTTTCAATAACAAGTTTTGACTTTGCATGAGAAAAAGATATTAACCAGATGGAGGAAAAAAGGGGAAGGGAGGGAATATATAAGTACCATTATTGAGAAGAGAAATTGGGTAAAAAGTTATTTCTATGAAGGAAAGAGGTGAGTCGAAAGTATGGATGTGTTTACTAAAAATATAAAACTCCAACCATTATAGTTAAAATTAAAAAAACCTCATACACTCCTACATAGGACGAAACATCACAGACTCAATACATGAGTGAGCATTGTTTACTCTGTTTTTGGTACAAAATACCAAACTACAACAAATCAGTTGGGATGGATATATGACAACAGCAAAAAAATGTTTTAGACTATAAAAACGCAGAAAACTATTTTAGTTTTTTTTAAGACGAGCAGAAGTATATATATATATATCTTTATAATGTGGATAATTATTATGTTAAAGAGACATAAACGATTCGAGCCCACATTTATAAGTCATAGCTGATAAAAATGCATTCATTTTATTGGAGTACTCAACATTTCTAATATAAAACTGTAATTTCATTTCTTTAGTGAAATTTAAGAATAAGATATTAACATAAAACTCACAGCAAATTGCTATAAAAGCAAAAAAAATGCTATGGGATAGAATTCATGCAATAGAATATGATACAAGGTCGGCTGATAAGTCCCGAGACTAACACATATATGGCGCCAGTGGATTTGTTTTCATATGACTCTCAGCTAATACCAACCTTCAAAACATACATGCATAAGTATAACAGCTGTCTGACAACTAGTTTGTGAGATATTGCGTTTTAAGTGAAGCTACTTTTGTTATTGTGAAAAAAAGGAAAAAGACGAATTTCGTGTGTTAATAAAACATTATTTTTTGATGGGGAAAAATACCGTCGAAACTAAAACTTGGCTTGAAGAATGTTATCCGGACTCTGCTCCATCGAAAGCAACCATATGTCGATGGTTTGCTGAATTCAAACGTGGTCGTGTGAGCACGAATGATGATAAACGCAGTGGACGCCCAAAAGAGGTGGTTACACCAGAAAACATAAAAATAATCCACAAAATGACTTTAAATGACCGTAAAGTGAAGTTGATCCAGATAGCTGAGACTCTGAAGATATCGAAAGAGCGCGCTGGACATATCGTGCATGAATATTTGGACATGCGAAAGCTCTGTGCAAAGTGGGTGCCGCGAGAGCTCACAATCGACCAAAAACAACAACGAATTGATGATTCTGAGCAGTGTTTGAAGCTGTTCAATCGTAATCAATCCGAATTTTGGTGTCGATATGTGACAATGGATGAAACATGGCTCCATCACTTCACTCCCGAGTCCAATCGACAGTCAGCTGAGTGGACTGCATATGATGAACCGAATCCAAAGCGAGGAAAAACGCAACAGTCAGCTGGGAAGGTTATGGCGTCTATATATTGGGATGCACACGGTATAATATTCATTGACTATCTTGAAATGGGGAAAACAATCAACAGCGATTATTATATAGCCTTGTTGGAGCGTTTGAATGATGAAATTGTTGAAAAACGGCCCCATTTGAAGAAGAAAAAAGTGTTGTTTCACCAAGACAATGCACCGTGTCACAAGTCAATGAAAACAATGGCTAAATTAAATAAATCGGGCTACGAATTGCTTCCCCATCCACCGTACTCTCCAGATCTGGCCCTCAGCGACTATTTCCTGTTTGCAGACCTGAAGAGAATGCTCGCTGGCAAGAAATTTAAGGACAATGATGGAGTAATCGCCGAGACAGAAGCCTATTTTTCGGATAAAACGGAAGATTACTATAAAAGTGGAATCGAAAAATTGAAAGATTGCTATAATCGCTGTATCGCCCTCGAAGGCAACTATGTTGAATTATAAAATCGAATTTTGTCAAGACAATGTTTTCTTCTTAGTTAGTCTCGGGACTTATCAGCCGACCTGTTACATATACTAAAAACAACAATATAATGTCAACAAATATCACAATCAATTAAATAGCTTTTCAATAATTTTAAAATTCCTAACATAAATGTGTTTAATGAAATATAGAAATATTCCTATCAGTTTTTGGTACTGGAGAGCGAAGCTAAAGAAATATGATTATTCCGGCACACATCCACGTTGCTAAGTTTAGTTGGTCATTATATTTCATACATAATTTTTATTTGGAAATCTATTTCTTTGTTTTTAATTATATATATTTGTTATAGAACTTTATAGCTTGTAATCCCAAAGATATTTTAAATATTTGTAAATCTTTACAATCCTTCAAATGTTCAGAATTAGATAATGTATATATATATATTAGGGTTGTTCTTATTTTTCAAATGTTTGAAATGTTAGCGACTTTGAGCATTTTCTGTTTCTTGGTGATAAAAGAAGACGACATACAAAGTTTGAACAAAATCGGTCAACATTACGAGGTCGCGCAACGAGGTCAAAGTTTAAAAAATTTAGTAAAAATATAGTTTTCCGCAAATTTCTTCAAAATGGTGGACGTTACAGACTTCAATAATAATTATTAATTTAAAGGAAATCTAATTTACTACCAGACGTAGGTTTGATGTTTTTTAATAAAACAAAGTTTTCAGTAAAAACAAAGCAAGAAAGGGAGTGAGTATTGTTAGCTTATTTCATGGCTTTTTTGTATCAATTAACTTCACTCGCCTGTAGAAGATGACTTGTTCGCTTCAGAGTAAAATAGTACTTTTAAGTTTAGTAAAACTTTAGATGATAAATCCAAAAATGACCTTGGTTGCATTCTATCAATTCAAAATTCAGTACAATCTGAGTTTACATCATATGATTCAGAGCCTGTATTGACCTATAAGAAATCGATTATGAAAAAAATAAATCATAATGTGTTTCTTAGATGTGCGTCAAGGTATCCTCTCAAAATTTTACTTTGTCTCTGACGCATTTATAATCCATTATATGCGTCATTTTGTACGCGAGATAGGCTTTTTTTAATGTACATATAACTCTCTACTTATTAAATTGACATGATTTAGTATACCAAAATATTAAAGCTGGTTAACCAAGCTTTCATTTGATATATTTTGTGTTCTAAAAATCGCTATACTTTAAGAGATATAAGCAAATACGTACTCTCCCCCAAAAATTGATCTTTTGATATGAGAATATACGATTTCCATTTGGTAACGGCAGTTAGTGTAACCTGGATAGGAAGAAAAAAAGAAGGGAGAGAAGTGAGGCAAAATACTCCCTCCCTCCCTTCTCTTTCTCTTTCTATCCAGGTAACACTAACATTATTACCAGATGGTAATCGTATATTCTCATATCAAAAGATCATATTATATATATATATATATAAAATATCTAATTCTGAACATTTGAAGGATTGTAAAAATTTACAAATATTTAAAATATCTTTTGGATTACAAGCTATAAAGTTCTATAACAAATATATATAATTAAAAACAAAGAAATATATTTCCAAATAAAAATTATGTATGAAATATAATGTGAAGAAAAAATAAAGTCCAGAAAAAAGATAAATGTGACATGAAGGGAGAAAATGAAGAACAGAGGAAAGGGGGGGGGGGAACTAATATCCCTAAGTACATCCCTGTAGGTTCATAAAAAATTGCATAGGTTAAGTTGGGTGGAGAGAAGATCAATAAATCTTAATTTGATTTTTTAAGGGCAATATCAAAAAGTTTTACTTCATTATTATTATTATTTGATGGAAAATAGAGAAAGAAAAAGTTATCAATGTCATACTTACATATGTAGTCATAGATGGGGATAAACTTGTATAAAGTATAATCATTTATATTGCTTAGGCTTTGACAGTTTATTATTAGAATTTTTGCCTTTAATTTGACTTTGTGCATTCATGAAGGACATTTAAATCTCTGTGCTTACTTATTAATAAAAATATTGAGAAAGCCACATACTTAATTGGATTTTAACCAAACCAAGTATATTTTGATGTATTACGTATTATAATATTCTTTATACTAAATATATTTAATAAGGGCATGTGGAAAATGATTGTCCACAAAAACTTTTTGGTTAGCGAACCCGGGGAGCAGGGCTGCATTCGTGATAAGGCATCTTATTATTAAAAGGACTTAAGTGTAATTTCTCTGGTTTTAAATTCATGATACCCCAAAAAATCATTGCTTAAAAAAAGGTTAGATTTGTCATCTGGATGTTTCGCAAGGTATAATGATTACAAAACCTCGTCCTGATTTAAGTCCTTATAATCTCCAAGATATATAAATACTAAGCCTATTCATGCAATTCAAAAAAAAAATAAAAAGACAATAGATCAATGGTCCAAATTCAAATCTAATTTCGGTAGAAAAAATTTACTCTCATCCTACATTTTCTTGCTTGAATTTTTACCCTGCATTTGTAATAAATAAACAACATTAATTTCAAAACTATTTGCTAAAATAGTTTTATTCGATGATGCCTTGAATCAAATACTCTATCTAAATTCGTAAATTTTTTATCCTTCTCTCTATCATATAACAAAACTGAATATGAGAATAAATAATCACTTTTTCATTGATAAATATATATTTTCTTCATCAAAAGTATATATATATAAACAATATGACTAAACAACTTTCCGTATATTGGATAGTAATTATACTTATTCATAGAAATAACGCTACCGGAGTATACCAAATTAGGTCCTGTGATGGTGGAGCTTATGCGTAAAACGAACCAAAAACAATTGTTTTTAAGGACTTTATAGAAATTATTTTTATAAATTCATAGATTTTGATTCTATTGATATAATATAATAAAATCAATGCACAATGAGTCAATCATCCAGAATCTCTTTCGCTGGGGATGATAAAAAGCTTGATAGTTGAACCGATACCCTCAACATTAATAGTTTAACACACTCCCCGATACGTCCGTGTTTATTTTAATAATTAGTTAACCATAGTAATAGCAACAAATATATACTCTTATATTTTCAAAGATTACTATTTTCATATATATATATATTATTCTAAGAACTAAAATAGATTATTAGTACCCTCAGTTAAGCCATGATATCTTTCTTCATTTTAAAGTTCCTTGACTTTTATGAACACCCGGTATGTTATAATTTAAAAATTCCCCTTATTCATTAGTTAATGTAAGGTACATTTTAATTATGTTCCTTTTACATTTCTCCTTTTAATATTATTTTCTATATGTATATTTGGAGAAAAACTACGACTCTAATATAAAATAATAAAAGTGCAATAATTTTTATGTGGTTATAGCTATGACTATATAAATGCAAATGGTTTCATTGCAATCCTAAGATAATGCAACACATATTTGTGTGAGTGTACAAACTTCATCGACTCAAAATATAATCCTCTTTGTTTAAGGGAGAAACACAAGAAAGGAAGATCATCTATATTCTGGAAATGGTTTCCTATGTTCCTTGAAGACTAAGGGATTCATATCATCCGTCTGAATCGCCACGAAAAGCGTTCGTCAAAACATCTTGGAGATTATATGGGAAATATTGACCTTTACATAAAGGTGTTCATTCTACATGTTTTAAATTTGGTTATCTTTTTGATAATGGGAAGTTATCTCCAAAGTCCAAAAGATTTTACTCATAATGGCACATAAAAATGACAGTGGGATATGAAAAGGATCATATAGAAGAAATTCGTGTCACTCAAAGCAATCATATTCTCTAAATCGTAAAATGAAAAATAGAACTCTATCTTTACTCAAAAACATTTGGGATGGAAGAAAAGTCACTCCAGAATTTCAAATCTCTGCAGGACCCATATAATTCTTTAGAGTCTCGAAGGAGTGTATACGAACCATGAATTTGATGACTGCCCAGCCATTACACAACTTAAAATGTTTTATTTCTTAATTTTGATGATACAGAAGATATGTCTTCAACTATTTTAAAGAACTTCATTATGTTTGGGCTACCCCATAGAGAGGGGGAAGATTTTTTGATAAAACGATAGACTTTACCTTTTTAAATAGATAGGACTTGATAACAAAGAAGATTACATCGTGTATATATATATATATACACCATATATATATATATTATTTTTTTTGCCTATACGATTAGATACAATTGTATCCGACAGGATATAAATAAACAAACATTATAGCACTAAATTTAGTCGATCGAGCCTAGGATCTTATCAATGAGGTAGAACAAAAATGAACATCTCCTCACGGGATTCGAACTGCTTATATATATGGGTCATTCCAAAAAAAAATTACTTCAATGAAATTTTGGGTTCATGGATTCAAATGAAATTTACACCATAGAATGATTAAGTCTTTTTCATTATATGTCTTAAGTTTCAGTTCGAAATTTGTTGTCTGAGCAAAGTTACATGCCTCTTAAATTTGGGCTTTTTCCCGGCCAAAATCCCAGCCTTATTTTTTATTGAAAATTTTCGAGTTCCTTATGGAGTTTTTGATAAAACTTAATTAATTGAGCATATTTTTTTGTTTATATCTTATACTAGAATTGCCCATTTTGAGCATTTGAAAGCTCTATGGTAATGAAATTAACCTTTTTTTTTTGCCTTGATGCCACTTTTTTATAGCCAATCGGCTCTCCTGATTTCCTCTTTGTTTTGGACAAAAAAACTGAGGCCTTGAGTTGATAGAAGAGACTTTTTTCTACAAAATATCAAAAATTCAGAGATGTGTTTTTTGTTTAAGCCGAGAAATTAAGGATTCATTTTGGAAATTGAGTAGGTCCTTTAGATTGCCTTGTCATCATCATTATTTTTGTGTATTAGGATGACGTCAATGGAATATTGAATTCCTCCTTATATAGAGTATAATGATATAGACACACAGATAGAGAAAGACACAGAGAGAGAGAACTATATAATTAACTTCCTCCCATCCTGAAGAGTCTCGGGATCCAGAAATAGTGAATAGTGACTTTACACATAGAATTGGAATCTTTGGGCACCTGGATCGTGATAAGAAGAGGTTCTTCATGACCTATTCCTACTCATTCTTCTTCAAATATCTACCCTCCCTCCCTCCATCCCCCCTCTTCCGGATCTGTCTCGGATGACTGACTACGGAGACTCCACTCATGAAGCCTCCTCTTACACTTCTCTTGGACTCGTCAATCCCGAAAAAGAAGTCTCTCAGGCATGGGGAAGAAGTGCTGTGTCCCCGGATGTCTCCCCCTCTACCGTGTCTCCGAGCGTGGGTACTTGGGTACTCCGGTTCTTCTCATGTGGAGGTGCTTTGTGAGAGCGGTGCTTACTACAGCGGCCATGTGGGGGAAGGAAGTCTATCAAGTCTATCCCTCTTCCTCCGAGGGACTCGTGAGCTAGCTTCGACTCCCGGGAGCTCCCCCTTCTCTTCCGTCCGGAGGTCCCCTCCCTCCCGCCACGAGCCACCCGGGGACGCACAGCTTCAGCATCGGGGTGGAAGTGGAAGTCTTCAACACTCTGAGGCCTTTGGCTGGTGGCCCGCTTGCGTCAAGGAGATACGGAGCAACGTGGCCGTCCTCTGCAGCTCCGCCTCCGCCGGGGAGCTCCTGGGCTTGAACTAAGTGGTCCACCAGGACCAGACCGCCTTTGCCCCCGATCCAACATGCCACACATCCAGGACAAGGACTTTTATTCCTTTTGGAGCCCGCTGCCCTCGGAGATGCAGGACATTTCCGCAGAGGACGAGGACTCCCACGCTGTCTTTGTCAAGTCCATCAACGCCTGCTCCGTCAGGTCCATGCCTTCCAAGTGGTCTGTCTCTGCGGGTCGTGAGCACGGATGAAGACACACAGTGGAAAGAGCCATAATTTTGACCAATTCGATCATCTTAGAATTTGGTGACTTATTACCATTCTTTACGTCGCGTTTTGACCCTAGAATCTTCAATTACACCAAGTTTTTCAATTGAATCCATGAGAGTGAAATAAACTCCTTATTTTATTTCAAAGATTCTACAAATAATTTCAACGGAGTCCCTTTCCACTTGGGATATTTGTTTCATCCTTATTTTATATTTACCACATATATTCGTACAAATACTCTGATTGATACACCCGAAATATTCACTTGATCACTCAATCGACATCTATTTTTTTCATGTTCGTTTATTATGTGAATAAAATAAATCGACATCTATTTTTATACTCATATCTATACTTATAATATTTATTATTAGTGCAAAACTCAGTGCCTTGCTTTTTCATGTATTTTATTTGTTAAATATCGAGTCACTGTGGGCTGCGTTGAAGAGGTTCATTCAGGAAAATGAGAGTAATAAACACAAAAAGGAACTTAAGACCTTAAGTGATAAATTAACATCAAGTATACTCATGATAAGGTCAATGACAACTATTTTCATTTCAGATTTTTATTAATGGGCTATATTTATTTGTAAATTTTAACAATAGTAGTAATAAGCATTTATTTCTTTAGGTGGCAGAAGTCCAGATTATATCATAAAATATATTAACGAAAACGGAGACACGGTAGAGGGTGAGACATCCGGGGACACAGCACTTCTTCCCATGACGGACGGACGGACGACGAACAATCTTCTGGGAACGTTTTCACAGTAGCAGTAGCAGCTGTTGTGCCTCCTCTTTACCCGCCCTCGCCGCCTTGCCATGCTAGAGGAACTGCTCTGCAAGAGGTCTCATGATTCGTTTGAGAGCCTTGACGTCCTTAGCTTACTTTCTTGTCCTCGAAGACTATTGACTATTAATGCCGCTTTAATAAAGTAGCGAATCTACAAAAAAAAGAGGTTGTCAAAAGGGGGACTACTGCCTACTCTATTTGTATATTAGAAAACGTACATTAACTATGAACAACGTAATATGATTGAGCACTCTTCCTGCAGCTAAGATGTGCTTGACTGATGTTCTTTCCTTGAACCGTAGAATCTAGTCACGGAGGGTCCCTCCGCTGCTCCAGCTCACTCACTATTCTCAGGCCAAGGAAGATCGAAAACACTATTGATCGTGAACTGGGTAAACTTCCATTTACATCATGCCATGCCTGAGAGACTTCTTTTTCGGGATTGACGAGTCCAAGAGAAGTGTAAGAGGAGGCTTCATGAGTGGAGTCTCCGTAGTCAGTCATCCGAGACAGATCCGGAAGAGGGGGGATGGAGGGAGGGAGGGTAGACATTTGAAGACGAATGAGTAGGAATAGGTCATGAAGAACCTCCTCTTATCACGATCCAGGTGCCCAAAGATTCCAATTCGATGTGTAAAGTCACTATTCACTATTTCTGGATCCCGAGACTCTTCAGGATGGGAGGAAGTTAATTATATAGTTCTCTCTCTCTGTGTCTTTCTCTATCTGTGTGTCTATATCGATATATATAAGGAGGAATTAAATATTCCATTGACGTCATCATAATACACAAAAATAATGATGATGACAAGGCAATCTAAAAGATCTACTCAATTTCCAAAATGAATCCTTAATTTCTCGGCTTAAACAAAAAACACATCTCTGAATTTTTGATATTTTGTAGAAAAAAGTATCTTCTATCAACTCAAGGCCTCAGTTTTTTTGTCCAAAACAAAGAGGAAATCAGGAGAGCCGATTGGCTATAAAAAGTGGCATCAAGGCAAAAAACAAAAAGTTTAATTTCATTACCATAGAGCTTTCAAATGCTCAAAATGGGCAATTCTAGTATAAGATATAACAAAAAAATATGCTCAATTTATTAAGTTTTTTCAAAAACTCCATAAGGAACTCGAAAATTTCCAATAAAATATAAGACCGGGATTTTGGCCGGGAAAAAGCCCAAATTAAGAGGCATGTAACTTTGCTCAAACATCAAATTTCGAACTGAAATTTAAAACATATAATGAAAAAGACTTAATCATTCTATGGTGTAAATTCATTGGAATCCATGAACCCAACATTTCATTGAAGTAATTTTTTTTTGGAATGACCCATATATATATATAAATGAAAAAAGCAATATCAATTAACAACTAATGAAATTAGATTAGATTGTTGAAGTGAGGGTATTTCAATAGGAACTACATACATGTTTGACGTCAATGATTAAACGAAAAGTTTCTATCGCATGTGTCTTAGGCATCATAATTAAAACACATTATATATAGATGGAGAGTTTCATCTCCTCGATAAAATTATCATCCATTTCATCGACACATCTTTAAATATTAATTTGTGAAAGATATCTTGAAAAGTTAAGTGTTTAAAATATAATTAGTATATTGATTCTATTAGAATAGAAGCTCAAAAAATAATAGTAAACAAAATCGTTTGTGTATGTGATTTTACAAATTCTATTTATTGAAAATATTTTTGTTTATATAATTAAATTAAACTACTTATTTTGACCTAATGGTTTATACTTTACATTTATTAAATTTATAACCTTTTCTATCGATAAATATGATTTACAAAAAGAAATATTTTATTTTTGTTAAACTAAATTTGTGTATATTTAATAATATCCTTAATCCAATACCCTTAGCTCATACCAGGCCTGAAATATTAATTTTAATACAATTTTTAAGGCAAGCAGATATTTGGATAACTTTTTCATTTAGTAGTTCCAAGAAATGTTTTACAAGTATATATACAAAACTAACTACATAGATAAGGCAAAGTATCCCTCTTCTTGTGTACCTCATATACTCAGCCATTCAGTTAATGGATTCACATGGGAAATCCCTTATTTTATTATTTGAGAGAAACAAGATATAACAAGTCACTACCAAAGTCATACTCTTGGAAGACTGCTTTTAGTAAACTAAAATTTAATTATTGTAAAATATTTAATATATTATATATTATATTAAAATATATATATATATACAGGGGATTCACTAAATTGAGACTCATATTAAATCTATATAAATTTTATATATTTTTAAACAAAATGATGCACAATGGTAATTTACAAAATGTATTTCAATAAATTTCACATATCATCCTTTGGACTTCACTACAGCTTTGACTCATTGGTGGAGGCCAACACAGGCAGGAATCTCTTCCTCAGACAAGATTTTCACGGTCCAGGCCACACAACAGTCAGAATACGGGTTTATTGAAAAAGGCAGACATCCCCGTGCAGCTGAGGACTCTCTTCAGAAGGCAAAAGCCACCCTCAGTCATGGTCTGAGCTGAGAAGAGATTCCTGCCTGTGTTGCTCCACCGTGAGGAGGTTCAAAGTGTAGTGAGGCCAAAGAGGATATGTGAAAATTTGAATACATTTTGTAAATTACACATTGTGCTATCATTTTTGTTAAAAATATTTGTGTAAATTTAATACAAAGATGTTTTTATGTACTGTGAGTATATACATATATTGGCATTTTTAAATGAAGCGCCATTTGATGGAATTATTTATTGGGCAATTGGCTTAAAAGAATCTGAAATTTCTGCAGGTTTTTTTTGATTACTTGAGGGTCTGTTTATTTTGGTCAAGAAAAGCAGTTTAGCTGTACATCCTTCTATATACATATATATATATGCCATTTTTTATTATTGATAAAAGATGTAATAGATTCATATCAAAATAAACAAAAGTTACTTTTTCTTTGAAACATAAAAGATACATTTTTTACAACAATATTTGAGCTCTGCAGATACTAAATATTAATAAGTATTTGAAACAACGGAATAAAAAAAATAATCGCTCTCACCCATAGCATCCTGACTTTGAGTTATCATAATATGAGTTTAGGCTCTCAGGGTTTAAAATGGGTGATTTATATGCGAATCCAATTCCTTTAAAAAATAAAAAAATAAGAATATCCTTACTTCAAACACATTGGATTGTTCCTATTTCTAACTTACAAAATCATTTGATTTAGCTTTACATCGACTTGATCTTATTATGCATAAGATCAAATGTATTTCCTAGAAAAGCATTCGCATTATCACTTTATTTATACAATATGTAAAAACATACATTAAAGAGTAATATAAATGCTAAATGGTGTTTGTATTGTTGAATAATATATTGCGTCAATGCAATAACAAATATCATAATAAGTTACATATATTGCTTAAGTAGACTCGATAATATTGTGGTGACCGAAAAGTTAACACTGCATTTGGGTTAAATACTTATAGGAGAAGAATTTAGTTGAATATGTCAGTCGCATAATTATCATATTATACAGAAGGTATTGTGACAGTTGATTGAATATTCTACTTATCAGAATGTAACAAGAAGATTGTCCCTAACTTTTATCCGCTAAACAGTTGAGGGCAACTGCCAAGTCAAGCAATGAGCTGTTATTAAAAAATCACTCTATTGATCAAAGACAAAAAAAATATTTATCAGCTTACTTTAAATCAGGCGATAGCTTTTTTTCCTTTATTAAAATATATTATGTACATCAAAACAGAAAAGTATAGATACATGTATAAACCGGAGTAGTTACGTAAAAGAAAATACGTGAATAAACATTATCGTTTTAATTAATTCTCCGGAAAGTAATTATAGCTCAACATTAAACTATCATTCATAATAAAACCAACAATTCATAAAGGTATCTATAAGGAATTACTAAAAATATTTAAAATGTTATGCAAATATATTTTCTGATTTAAAGATGTCGACGGAAGGAATCGCACCAATTCGCCAGCGTAGCTTCACGATATGAATTCGACCATAGAAACTTTAACATATGGAGCTAAATACCTAGTTGACGCAGATAATGGCTCTCAGATCCTTTCCTTTAGTGGTGATATGAGTTAACTTTTGAGCTATAAGAGCTTTACAGTTCAAAAGTGCAAAGTCCATTGCCTTCGTTTTTGTTGAGGCACAAATTTTGTCCTTCGAAACTCCAAATATAATGAGACGTTTAACGTAGCCTTATTTCCTCCTTCAAGCCCTGGCAGATTTATTTGCAAGTAGTATTTTAGTATTGACACTGCATGGCAGCTTTTAAAATTTAATAATAAATATATATTGAGTGTTCTTTATCATAGCATTTAACTTAGAAAATTATCGTATTCTGAGAGGAACAGTTATAGCAATTTTTCTGGCAAATATTTATTTATACAAACCAAACCTTCGAAGAAAATGGTAAACATTTATGGCTAATGTTACTTGAAGAACTTTTATTTATATATGCCAATTTAATATTCATATATACTTTTCAAATCAATAATTTATCTTTAAGTAGGTGAATCCCCAAATAAAACTTTGCATGAAAACAAAGTTACTTGATGTTTTTTTGCAAAAACTGAATAAAGCTTTGAAAAAAATAAAAAGGATAATCAATTCATAGGAGATGCAAAAAGGTGCATAATAATAATAATATAGTTTCCGTATTGCATGTAAACAATGTTGTAAAGTTTGCGACTATAAATATATATTTTTAAGCAATAATATAAATGCCCAAAAAGTTGTAAGTATGTACATGTATTTATATTAATACAACTTAAATAATTAACGTTCAATACCAATTGGGATTGTATTATTTGTTCTTCCCTAATGGATTCATGAAATTTGTACATCGATGGGTCTCCCATTGATTCAAATTACAATTGAAATTCTTAATACATCCTTTGATTGCGCTTCTTTTTCTTCAAAAAATTACCTGCAACAAATTATTATTTTCTATTTTCAAATATCATTATATATATATATATATATATATTATCAATATATATATCTAATATATATATATATATATATATATATATATAGTCTTAAAAATAACTTCTACAGTCATCCTAAGGATTTGAAGTATTTTATATTTGAAAATCTTTTATTTGAAAATATTGATATAAATATATTGTTAAAATGTTTACGAGAATGTATTTAAAAACAGGCCAACCTACAAAAGAATACGTTTTCTCATTTTAATGTTACAAAATAAATCTTATATCAACAACCACTTACTATGTATCATAAAAAATAAACCATTTATCTTCTGCATGTGAGAATGATGAACATCCATGGACCGTATGTATGAGGATTTTCTCAACATTTTTGGTATCAAATAAAGGATATATATATATATATATATAACATAAATATGTATGTCTGTATCAATTGTATATTTACATTTAATGCTCTATTGCGTGCTTTCATTGACTCAGACCGCTTTTGGGGGGTTCTTTGAATATTTACTAATACTTCATCCGTTTTTATTTTGTAAGGAGTAAACCGCAATTTGTAAGGGGGAAGAAGTGAGATCCTTGGTTCTGCAAGGAATTATATACATTTAATCACACTCATGGTGCTTTGAATTTGTTCAACTTTTATATTTACAAATAATTCGTTTTTATTTCGAATAAAGAAGAAAACAACATTATAAATTATCAGGAAAATAACGAAATATCACACTATACCAGGCATGGGCAAACTAAAGTCCACGGGCCGTATACGGCCTGTTATACAATTTAATCCAGCTTGCTGAGCTCGTCCAGTAAATAAAAAAATATTGCTTCATAAATCATTCATTACGTCTTGTCCATACAATACTGCGTTTCACTAATAGATGGCGCGCTGACATTTAGGCTGCGCCTTACTCTTTATTTCTCTCTTGAACCAAATGTAGAATAGCAATATAAAATCAAATGGTAGTTTAAAATTTTATACTTTGTTTTTTATATATAAACTGCACTATATAATAAAGTCAAAGAAAATCCATTTTATTCTTAGAAATACACAATAAAATAAATATATATAGATATTAGAAGTAAACAAATAAATAAACTACTGATATACAACTGTTAAGTATTTAAAAAATAAAAATATGGAGTCATTAACTTATGTAGAAATTAATTTTTTGAGTTCGTAGTGATATAAATTATTTGTCTCTTTTAGAGGATGAATGCCAATTGGTCGAACTCTGGATTTGGGCTAAGATCCCTACTTAATTAGTTTGCAATGTGGTCGAAGTTGTCAAAAATATTAAAATATATCAATTTTCATACAATATGAAGCTAAATAACTATAACATAAATGTAAATATAGGTAATATTAAATAATAAAAGAGGCGCAGATGGTTAAGAATTATATAAAAAATAGCTTTTAGCTTGGAGGGAGTGATTTTGCTTTTTTAAACTCTTTTTGAGGATAAAAGCCCATAATTCAAACTCTAGACTTAGTCTAAGAGCAGACATCGGCAAAACTAAGGCTTGCAGGCCGTATACGGCCCGTTAGACAATTTAATCCGGCTCGCTGAGCTTGTCCAGTAAATTAAAAAAATATTGCTTCATAAATGGTTAATTACGTCTTGTCCATACAATACCGCGTTTCACCAATAGATGGCGCGATGACATTTAGGCTGCACCTTACTCTTTATTTCTCTTTTAAATTTTCTCATTGCCATTTGAGCCCTTCTGTAAAAAATGAGCGGACCAAAGAAAAATAAAGTTGACAGTCAATGTACTGCTGTAGGCCCTTTTTCAAATTTTATAGCCAATAGTGGCCGCAAGGCAAAAAGTTTGCCCATCGCTGCACTACACCATACAATTCCAGAAATTAGGTTATATCTGTGTATACTTATCATTAGACTTAGTGTTAAAGGTAAGATAGACCAATTTTAATTTGTAACTTTTCTTAGATAATATTCAAAAAAATGAGTTCTGTTTGACCTACAAATCGACGAGAAACCGTAATTTTAAACTAAATTTATTTATTTATTACTAAATCTTTCTATGAGTAAAAGTATAGAAGAATGCTGAAATATAAAGTATAGAGCATCTTCATTTTATTTCATGATAAGACATCAGGTTAGACCAGTATAAATACCATGTAGTACTTGGTAGACATTTTGTAGTCGAACGAAGTGTTTAAAAATTCATATGTATTTATTTTATTAGTAAGTTCATATTTTCATTATGTATATTTCATTTTTTAAATCTTAATCAGAGGATAGGCATTATTGTTTCATTATTTATAATGTCCTTAAGAAATAAACCATTGTATTATTTGACCAAATTGTATCCAGTGAAGACAACTTAGAAATACATTTAGTATATTCGATAAAAATTCATCTTTCTAGCGATAGATTGATATAACTCTTTCGCTAAGAAGGGGAAAATGTGTTATAAAGAAAAATAACTTCATCAAGTAGGCAGTTTTTGACATCTTTCAATATTTACCTCCGCCGAAGGAGGTATTGTTTTCACTGGCGTTGGTTTGTTGGCTGGTTGGTTGGTTTGTTTGTTTGTCAGCAGGATAACTCAAAAAGTGTGGAACGGATTCGGATTAAACTTTGTGGAGTTGTTGGAAATGCCAAAACGAACAAGTGATTAAATTTTGGCATCTCTGAGTGCTTCTTTAAGATGCAAATGAGCTAAATACTATTAAATATTTCAAGTTAGCCTACTCTGCCCATAGATGTCGCTGTGCTGTGCTCTCCTCTTTGATGACACCAGTTTCTTTTTCGTTCCATGTACCTCTAGAGTGTAAATAAAAGGACAGTGCGTAGAGGGTTGGAAATGACAAAAAGACCAAGTGATTCATTTGGTGGGGATCGGCGGAGGTTGCACTCTCTGAGGGCTTCTAGTTATCTTTAGTATTACTTTATTCATGATTTAATGCATGTAATTACCTCCGCCGAAGGAGGTATTGTGTTCACTGGCGTTGGTTTGTTTGTTTGTTGGTTTGTTGATTTGTCAGCAGGATAACTCAAAAAGTACTGAACGGATTCGGATGAAATTTTGTGGAGTTGTTGAAAATGCCAAAAGAAACAAGTGATTAAATTTTGGCATCTCTGAGTGCAGAGTTAAGATGCAAAACGAGCTAAATACTAATAAATATTTCAAGTTAGCCTACTCTGCCAATAGATGTCGCTGTGCTGTAAAATCGGGTACCGGGAGCGTCTTCCTCTCGGAATTTCCGTCGAGGGGAACCCTCCCCGTCCCTCTACACCGCCCCAGTCGTGAAAAATCCGCCTCGGAAGGTTCATAAGGACCCCGTGACGGCGGAGGTTTGCACTCTCTGAGTGTATATATGCCTCTAGTTTGTTATTCAAACTCCATTTTTTTGTCTATATGGTTCGATAGAATTGCAGTATCCGACAGGATATAAATAAGCATTATAGCATTAAAATTAGTCTATCGAACCTAGGATCTTATGTATGAGGTAGACCAAAAATGATCATCCTGTCTCGAAAGTATTCAAACTTGCGCTCCCAACATTGAGAGTTGAACACGCCTTAACACGCAGGGCTATCGTACCCCTTATTACCTCCGCCGTAGGAGGTATTGTTACCTCCGCCGAAGGAGGTATTGTTTTCAGTGGTGTTTGTTGGTTTATTTGTTTGTCAGCAGGATAACTCAAAAAGTACTGAACGGATTCGAATGAAACTTTGTGGAGTTGTTGGAAATGCCAAAAGAAACAAGTGATTAAACTTTGGCATCTCTAAGTGTTTTTAATAGCAAAATGAGCAAAATACTACTACTAATAATAATGAAATGGGGTCTCTATTCAGGGAGTAGGAAAGAACAAACGCTAAAAAAATATTCATTGACGTATTATTGTTCATATATCAGCTCAGGACTATGTTAACCCAGTGACGTAGCTTAAACTTCTTCCGTCTTCCCATCTCTGAGTGCTTTTTTAATATGCAAATGAGCTAACAGAGAGGAAACATGATTAGAGATAGAAAATCGGGCGTGTGAAAGGGAGAATGTTTGAATGGAATGTTGTGGGGATTGGCGGAGGTACTCACTCTCTGAGTGTATACATTATTTTCTTTGCTCTCTCCCACTCATTATTCACCAAACACCTACTTATGTAGACATACTATATGATGGATTGTAATTCTGTTAAGTGATTCATTAGGTGGGATCGGCGGAGGTTTGCACTCTCTGAGTGTTATATGCCTCTAGTTACCTCCGCCGAAGGAGGTATTGTTTTCAGTGGCGTTTGTTGGTTTATTTGTTTGTCAGCAGGATAACTCAAAAAGTATTGAACGGATTCGAATGAAACTTTGTGGAGTTGTTGGAAATGCCAAAAGGAACAAGTGATTAAATTTTGGCATCTCTAAGTGTTTTTTAATAGGCAAAATGAGCAAAATACTACTAATAATAATAATGAAATGGGGTCTCTATTCAGGGAGTAGGAAAGAACAAACGCTAAAAAAATATTCATTGACGTATTATTATTCATATATCAGCTCAGGACTATGTTAACCCAGTGACGTAGCTTAAACTTATTCCTCTTCCCGTCTCTGAGTGCTTTTTTAATATGCAAAATGAGCTAACAAGAGGAAACAATGATTAGAGATAGAAAATCGGGCGTGTGAAAGGGAGAATGTTTGGGAATGGGGATCACTCTAGTGTATATATGGCTTAGTTTTGTTGGTTTGGTTTTTTGTCAGCAGGATAACTCAAAAAGTACTGAACAGATTCGGATGAAACTTGTGGAGTTGTTGGAAATGCTAAAAGAAACAAGTGATTAAATTTTGGCATCTCTGAATGCAGAATTAAGATGCAAAATGAGCTAAATACTAAAAATATTAATAATGAAATGGGGTCTCTATTCAGCTAGGAAAGAACAAAACGCTTAAAAAATATTCATTGACGTAATATTGTTCATTTATCAGCTAAGGACTACGTCATTGGGTGCTTAAACTTCTTTCTCTTCCCGTCTTCCTCTTAATATTAATGTTAAACTAGAGGCATATATACACTCAGAGAGTGCAAACCTCCGCCGTCACGGGTCCTTATGAGCCTTCCGAGGCGAATTTTCACGACTGGGAGGCGTAGAGGGACGGGGGAGGGTTCCCCTCGACGGAAATTCCGAGAGGAAGACGCTCCCGGCACCCGATTTCACAGCACAGCGACATCTATTGGCAGAGTAGGCTAACTTGAAATATTTATTAGTATTTAGCTCATTTTGCATCTTAATTCTGCACTCAGAGATGCCAAAATTTAATCACTTGTTTCTTTTGGCATTTTCAACAACTCCACAAAATTTCATCCGAATCCGTTCAGTACTTTTTGAGTTATCCTGCTGACAAATCAACAAACCAACAAACAAACAAACCAACAACAGTGAAAACTAGAGGCATATATACACTCAGAGAGTGCAAACCTCCGCCGTCACGGGGTCCTTATGAGCCTTCCGAGGCGGATTTTCACGACTGGGGCGGCGTAGAGGGACGGGGAGGGTTCCCCTAGACGGAAATTCCGACAGGAAGACGCTCCCGGCACCCGATTTCACAGCACAGCGACATCTATTGGCAGAGTAGGCTAACTTGAAATATTTATTAGTATTTAGCTCATTTTGCATCTTAACTCTGCACTCAGAGATGCCAAAATTTAATCACTTGTTACTTTTGACATTTCCAACAACTCCACCAAGTTTCATCCGAATCCGTTCAGTACTTTTTGAGTTATCCTGCTGACAAACCAACAAACAACAAAAAACAACCAACGCCAGTGAAAACAATACCTCCTTCGGCGGAGGTAATAAAATATAACGCTAATATTAAGAGCATGATGGAGAAAAGAAAGGAGTTTAAACATTCAGTGACGTATTTCTGAATTGACGAATAATAGTATGACGTCAATGGATGGTTTTTAGGATGGCTCTCTCCTCACTCATTATTCCCCAAACACACCTACTTATGTAGACATATTTGATTGGATTGTAATTCCGTTAAGTGATTCATTTGGTGGGGATCGGCGGAGGTTTGCACTCTCTGAGTGTATACATGCCTCTAGTTGAATATTTGTGATGGGTCATACAAACTGTTCCACCCATTCCTTTCAATAAATATATTTTTGTAAAGCTCAAAGACGTATTAGACTCTAAATTATAAAACAATTACTTGCACAACACATCTACGTAGTTTCTTATGGGTTCTAGTATCTCGACCCATGAACTAACCGATGTTTTGGAAAAGTTAAATTTATATTTTAAAAATATGCATTTGCGTGGGTTAGTTGTATTGACTTCACTTATTATACGCTAATGCAGTCAAAAAAATACTTCCAATGGGATAAATTATTCAACTTTTGCCATATATATTATTAAAAAAGTCGTATGGAACCACACAAATCAAGGAACAATTGATACATTAAACAAAGACTCAATCAAAGTAATATATATATATCAAAATCAAAAATATCGAATTATTTTTTAATTTTGTTTGTAACTTAATTAATAATAAGTTTATTGTCTTGAACTAACATTTGTTTATATTAAAAAGATATTTCATTAATTGGTTTACTAAAAGCATTTAAGCAAACATATGATAAATATTTTTTTTTCTTCCTTTATTTGTTCAGAGAAGACATATATATAAATGGACATATATACATGAATAAAAATAAATAAACATTATAGTTTATAATAAAACTCTGAACAAAGACATTATCGACTATAAAACACTATTAAAAACAGATAACAAATTATATGGGAAGGATTATTTATAAAATTTCATAATTTTTTGATTAACTTAAAATATAGACTTGATGCTGATGGGTAAATTTTTACAATGCTGGCGGCGCTGGTCCAGGAGTCATCTAAAAGGGAAGGTATTTTGAGTGCCAGGGTAGAATAACGTGCTGCAGAAGATATTATTATTTTCCTCAAATCCTCGTTCCTCACAACTCTGTTGTTTGTAATGCAGTTGGCAATCCACGCCTTCGAGTTGAGAATGGCGAATCCAATCGACTTTGCCTTGAGTGACTGGGACCCAGTTTTCTTCGACAATCCAAATAAGACAATTCCTCTTACATAATTGTCTCCACTTTTATCCAGGCCTCTCACATTCAGAACCACAAACTTTTTGAGGATGGATACATAAGGACAATCCACAAAAGCGTGTTGTACGGTATTGTACAGTTTGCCACAGTTTATGCAATGGTTTGAGAAATAGATACAGTTACCAGATATCTGCAACTGCGATGTAAATTTCTTTCCATCATGGATTCCCGTCAAAGAATGTAAAATTATATTCCTCCATTGCTCAGGGAGGCACAATTTTTTTATATGTGTATTAGCAATGGAATTAGCTTCCTCCTGTGAGCTTGGGGGTACTAGTTTAAGATGACACGGACATGGTGGTTTGTGTTCACGGGCTGCTTTTAAGAGACAAAATTTAAATCTCCCATCTATAAAATTATCTGAGCATGTTAAATTATGAATTGATAAAAAATATTGTTGATGGCTTCTTCTTCTAACGAATTTGGGCTTTTGAGATTTTTGAAAAATAACTTTTTTACACAATTGTTTCGAACTATATCTACAGTAGAGTCGCCTTGAAATTTTGGAATAAATCTCCAGACAACTCGCTGTGCAGCAGCCCAAATTTTTGAAATTGCGTTTGTTGACGAATTTGTTAAGTCTGATCCAAACATTAGGCGCATATACAGTCCATTTTGAAATATCGTTGTCCTCCACTCCATGTTTGGATTCCTTGTGATGTCAATAAATATTTTTATATAGACCTTAGGGAGTATGTGGGATAGAAGAGCTAAACCCCCACCGAATTGCTTAATTGGACGCTTAATAGCTGGTAGATATCGTTTGTGGAAAAGATTTAGGAGCCAAACCTCCTCCTCTACTAATGCTTTTTCTGCCAACAAAGGAAAGCAGAAGCCTTATATAAAACGGTTGGGATAATTTGTGAATTATAAAGGTCTATTCTTTTTGGATATTATAAACTCTGCAACTATTGATGAGTTTACTGATATGAGACGACATTTTGTTCCAATTGCTTGCATGAATGCCTTTAGGTACCCAATCCACCCCAAAAATTAAACCTTATATTTTATTGAACAGTTGCCCACAATTTTACCTTTAACAGGGTTCCACCGACCAATAGGAAGAATGAATGTCTTTGAAGGATTTAATGCCAAACCCGATTTTCTTTTGAATTTTTTGAATGCTTCAAGAAGTATTTCGACTCTTTTAATCAATTGGGATTCCGAGTTTGCTTCAACTGTAAGTATTTTATATTATGTATGATTCATACGTAACAAAGAAAAAGTCCATGTTAGGCTCGTAAGGATTTTTTTTGTTATTTGAGAAATGGCATTCATTGACATAGAACATGCATGCATTTATATGTCACGCAAGGGAAAAATATATACGCTGTGATAATGACTGACATCTCAATTTCTCCCCACGTAGTTCACGAGATAATAGTTGACAAAAAAATAACATATATAGAAGCTAATTTTGCCAAAAATTGGAAAACTACAACTCGACGGCCTTAAAAATAATTCCTTATCGAGGGCAAATAAAAATATATATTGATGTTGTATTATGACATTTAAGTATTCACAAGTTTTCAAATATAAAATTTGTTCCGACTATAAAAATGATTATTAATTTGTTAATAACGTAAGCTTATAATTAAATAAATATTTTGTTTTAATTTGATTGATTTGTTTAAACTTGGATAAATTCTTTTTTTTTTGTTTACTATATGAAAATTATTTATAAAAAGATATGATTAAGTTTTAAAGTTTATGAATATATATATATATATATATATATATATATATATATATATATATATATATATATAACAGTGATACAGAAATGGCTATATTATGTTCTTAAAAGATAGATAGATATATTTACAATTTTGTAAAGGACCGTTTGGCTTTGACGAGATATTTCTAATATGTATACACAGTGGTATCCATATACATAAAAATATATATTTATGTATCAAAATGTCTTCTCTTGGATATTTCTTGTGTTATTACAACGTGGTTATGTGGAAGTGTAATTGATATACACTGACGTTTGATGAAATTGGATCATTTTATGAGGCCCAAAAAGAAAAGAAAATATTATTCTGAGGCAACCCATTATAAAAATCAAGATACAAGGGAATAATACATTCTTGACAAAAGGGAATAAATATTATTAAATTATACAACAATATGAATAATAACATAACCTGTTCATAAATGGTTATGAGAAATATCAATTATAATGACAGGGTTAAACGATCAGCGGGACATAGATTATATGCATGTACTTAGCTGAAAATACTGTATATAATTTTACTATAGCTTAACCTCTATTATAATCATTATTGTGAGACTCTGCTATGTTGGAAAAATATTTAATTTCTTATAGGTATGAAAGATAATAACATATATTTTACTTTTTTATTTCTTTAAAAGAAGTAATTAATTTTTTTTTTTCAAGGAAGAGTTACAAAAATAGGAAATTGCACTAATTTCTTTGCTTCATTCTTTACTTTTACATGATAAAAAGTTCATAGGTTCTATTGGATTTTTTTAACTCACAATTTAGAAAATATATATACATAAGATTATATATAAAATCGATGATAATACATAGTAAAACTATATAAATAAGCATTTTGGCTTTATTATTTTAGCATCGATACTGAACAAACAAAAAATATACAATTAAAAGATCACAGGATTATAAAAAGTAAAACTGTTAGGGGCGTATATTAAAATATTTTAAAAGTCTTTTGTAAATTACTTTAAGAGAGTGTCATATTCCGGGATAATATTTAATTACAGGTGCCGCTAATGTCCATGAAGAGTCAGAGGCAGAGGGAATTTTTAAGTCCAAAGCTTCGTAGCAAGCTGCGGCGGATATTAGAATTGGCCTTAATTCCGATGGAATAATTGGAGTATCTGTGGTCAATCTGCAGGCAATTAATCCTTTCGTCCCGAGGAGGGCACAATTTATGGCTTTCGCCCTTGCGGAGAGATACCGTTTTCCAAGGCCAAAGAGTACTGTGGCTTTGCAGTATTTAGATGCCTTGATGTCTTCCATACCTTTTTACGTTGAGGGCAATTAACTTTTTTTAAATATTAATTATGGGACAGTCCACAAAGGCATGAAGTATTGTGTTGTATAAAACTCCACAATCTTTACATGGGCGGTAATTTTAAGAAGATCGGCCGATATTCTGAACTGGGCGGTGAACTTCCTCTCATCCGATATTTTAGATAGATAATCTAGGATCCTCTGTTCCCAAGCTTCTGGTAGTTCCAAAAGGGCCATAAACTTAAGACAAATGCCCCGACTCTCTTATTTTAATGTTTTAGTTCATGTCTACATTCAAAATGTTAAATATTCTACCAAATCATTTAAATGAAAGGGGTTGCAAAGAAAACAAAACACTTTGATAAAACAGATGAAGGACAGTTCAAACACATAAACATAAAGGTGTATTTTAAGAAATATGTGTGTATTTCTTTAAGCTTTTATGGATTTTTAAGTACTAACTTCCAGGACATCGCTATAAGTTTTTAACTTTTTAATCTATTTTTTATCTATTTATAACTTTTTTAAATATCAAACTACGTATTGTTGCTGTGTTTTTTCCTCGAATCTAATTACACATTCACTTCTTATACACAGCATCCCTATACGTTGAAAATGTATTTACTTCATGAATAATTAATTAAGTCAGATTGTGTTTACATAATTCATTATAAAGAAAATAACCTTAATGGAAAGAAGGGGTTAAATTTAAATGCCGTGATAATTAATAGCTTTTTTACGTGATTTATCCCTTAAAAGACTCATTACTCTATTATGTAATGAATATAAGAATAGAGAAAATGCCTTTCCTTCCTTTAAATAAACTACATTTTCCTATTTTCAAAAAAGGTAACTATTTCTTCCCTTTTATATGTAAACAGTTTTCGTGCATGATAATATCAACTCTTATTTATAAGACCTTGAAGACCTCAATGTTAATAATTGTAAACCTGCTTAGCTAAGCGACTCTATGTTCGTATGAACAAACATGTGTTTTTCCTCAGACTTATGAATTAGATTGTGCGATTTAATTTTGTATTGGGTGTGAACATAATCAATAAGAAGCCATGGAATGGGGGAGGAAATATGATTTCGGTAGCCAGATATACAGCTCATTCTATGAGGACTCAACGAGTCCAGTACATAAAGATAAAAAGATATAGAGAGCTTATTCCCTTCATCTGTATTTTTGTGTCCACTATAAACAAAGTATTTTGTACTACGTCATCGTAAGCTGATCAAAGAGATAGAATCTATCTCTATGATCAGCTTACGATGACGTAGTATCAATTACTTTGTTTATAGTGGACACACAGACTACAGCTGAACCTTGTTTCTCTGCTTTTGAAGGGAATGAGCTCTCTATATCTTTATATATATCTATGGTCCAGTACCCTTGCTTAAGAAGAAGTGAAAGAGTGTCCCTTGTGTTCTTAATCGAGTTTGAACTATATCAGCAAGAGGATGTTGTTACATCAGAGTCATTTCTTAACATATGCATTGTGTCCTTTTATTGCTAATATTTTATTGAGATTGTATTTATTTTTAAAGTTATATCCCCAAGTCATAATGTAAGATTAAAATGTTAATATAAGTCTTGGGTTTTGGTAGGGATAGGTGTCAAGTAAAAATCATCTTATCATTTTTTTTTGCCTATATGGTTTGATAGAATTGCATCCAACAGGATATAAATAGCAAAATTAAGTTACAACATAAAAATAAAACCCTTCAAAAAGTTGTGACCAAACAATAAATTTAAACACTTATGTTATTACATAAAAGAACATAAGTGTTCAAATTTATTGTTTTATCAAATCAATGACTAGTATTTAATGTGGCATGGCAATTTATTGGCTCCTTACAGAACGGCGGTGTTTTTTTATTACCTTGGTAGCTCTAAAAAAAGTGTTGATGTAGAAAGTACAATGTCTCCCATCCATTTACATATATCGTTGATTTAAATTCCATGATCGTGTTTTGCAGGGCTGAATAGCTGGCGGAGGTTTCAATGATTATCGCACTTAAATCTGTGACATCGGTGAATGACTTCATTGTTATATATTTTTCCAATGAATGGTTAAATATTTAATAGTGTCGATTCAATCTTGTAGTATAGGGGGAGCACTGTATTTACGTTTGCAGACAACAAAACGAAGATAGGCTTCTAAAAGTTTTGAAGTAGTTTTTTATAATATCTTGCATATATTTTGTAGTTGAATAAAACATTTTTAAAATTATTTATTTAATTTTTAAGGATTCCAATAGTTTATCAGTAAATCGACTAAAACACACATACATACTCAATATAGATCTATAAATAATGGGGGCATAAGTAGGTTTCTTTATACACAAATATACATAAACATACATATCAACTGGAATTTATGCAAACTGACATCGGGTTATTTTTCTTACTGGTATTAAATTTTAACATAGGAAATACAAGACATGATGAACACGATGATAAGATAGGGAAACTGGTAAAAAAGATGTTTAAAAAAATTGAAATTAATGGATAAAATAATTATTAAGATCCCCAGTGAATAAACTCTTCCCCGACCTAAAACAGGAAAAAGAAAGAACATATGAAATTCCTCATGAAACACAAAGTGCATCATTCAAAATGGTTATGGGACACCAGTGGTTAAATCTGCCACGTACCTGACATTTTTCCTGTCTTTCCCATATGTTTAGCAATGATTTAAAGATAAGGCTTTATCTCTTTGGGAGAGAGGATAACTAGACTACCATAGATGCCATCACGACCAAAAGTCTTTATAGTCTTTTTCCATGTATTCTAAAATATTGTCTAGCAGGAAACGACCAGGTACCCGGCCCGGGTCCCGGCTGTTTTTTAACACTTTTTTTGCACCGGGACCCGGGCTGGGACTTAAATATTTCAACCCAGGCCGGACCAAACCGGCCGGGACTTTAATATTTTCGTTGGTTCGTCATTTTGAAATTTACGACGTTTTTTATAAAATATTTTTAATATTTTTTAAAATATTTAAAAATTCATATCTAAAAAACCTCATGACTTTTTTTTCAGAAGTTAAAAATATATTTCTAAAAATTTCAGAATGACGAAGGAACGAATATATTAAAGTCCCGGTCCGGTTTGGTCCCGGCCCGACTTGGTCTCGGCCCGGCTTGAAATATATAAGTCTCGGCTCAGGTCCCAGCCAAAAAAAGTGTCCCGGCCGTTTCCTGCTTGCTAGATGACAGATTATTTTTTTAATGATCCTCACCCCTAATATTTCTGGGAACTTTTTATTTAAAGTATCACAAGATTATATCAATATCTTATTATCTGCAATAATACTTCCGATAGTGAATGCAGAACAATGTTCATTTCGGGGGAGATATTTATACTGCATTGCATATTTTGTTTCCATGTCTCTATATCTATCCATTTCCGTTTTTGCGATATCTGTGACTCTGTTCTTATTAACTAAATCAGAAGTAATAGATTTAACAAAAATTGAAGAGTCGCTTCGAGCTTGTTAATTTGTAATTATTTAGGTACATATTATAACTGATTGAAATGGAAAAAAATATATATTATTTGTGTATTCAAACGATTCGATAGCTTGCCTTTAGTTTTCTGGCAATTTCCTTTGTTTGTTCAAATGTTATAAGTCCAGGTATAAACTCAAGAAAGGAGACATGGGCTTTAAAAAATAACGAAATACTTATATATTTTTAGCAAATTGCTTCGATGAGATTGGTTTATATCCAATGCATTAAACCATTCTATTGAAATCAAACCAATTTGCCTTGTTCTCTAGGAAATCCAACACAGCAATAAGAGTTGAACACGTTTACACCAAACCAACGCACTTTCTTGACAAATTGTATTATATTAAATTTTTGGTGTTAGTAATTTGTATTTCATAAATATAACCAAAAAATACTTATCGGGAGCGAAGAATGATATAAATAACAAAATAACAGATGAACGATATCAAACAGGCACGAATATTTTAACCTATAGCCCCTCCTCTGCCTATGATAATTCTCGTAATGATAACAAAAAAATCTTATTTATCAAATGTATACTCAAATGTAGTAGTGACAAAGTGACATTAAGTCTCTTAATCTATTGTCCCACACTTTCTCCTATGAGAAGTGTATAGATGTATCTTTTAATAGGAAGGACAAAATAGCATTTCGAATAAGATACATTTTATTTCATCTAATTTATACATCGAAACATTCAAATTAATTTTTACCAATATCCAAAAATTCTTGATAACACTTAAGCACGTCGATCAAAAAGAGCAACATGCAATTCCACATAATCCTAACCACAAAAAAAATACATTTTTGAAGTCTTTGACGATAGAAGGATAATTCCATCATTATTTTTGTAAAGTTAGTTTCTAAGAAAGTTTTTATATCAATTATTCTAAAGTTATTATACAAAGAACTACAACAATATATACATATAGAGTGAATAGACATCAAAGAAAAGTTTTTGGGTTGTTGTTGTTGATATGAGAGGCAAGTCCTTGGTTAAAACGAAAATAATAATGAAAAGTAGCTGACTTTTTAATAAAAGTGTATTTAAGAAGTATTCATGTGGCAAGTTTGTTTTTCCTTTACCAAGTCTTTGTATAATTAAACCATATCCATCATTGTATACATATGTACACAGAGAGAATACCAAGGAGTAACTTCAATCTTAGGGCTATATATATATATGGTTTTATGTACACACACATATATGGGTATATATATATATATATATATATATATATATATATATATATATATATATATATATATATATATATATTATACTATATATATATTAGTATATATATTCATATATATATATACTAATATTATATATTATATATTATGTAATATATATATATACATATATATAATTATATATATACATATATATATTATATATATATATGATTCAAATATATATTTATATATATATATACATAACTTTATTCAGAAGCTTTTTTTGGCATGCGCGGATAAGAGGGGTGTTAATTAAGTAAAAATCATGCTGAGAGATGCTTTATGTGAATTATATATAGCGAATATATGTACAACACAGCTGGAAGAAATAAGACTTCTTAAATCCCATATCATACTTAATCAATAACAATAATAATAAAGTTCATTATTTTAAACCTTATTTATTTTGTGTATTTTAAAATAAAAAGCAAATAGTACTTCTAAATAAAATTCAATATAAAAGTCAAAGTCTTAAGGATTATTTTTCAAGAAAACAAAACGAACAAATTATGAAAAGTGGAGAAAATAACATATACAAAGTAAAAAATATTATTTTAAATATTGGTAGCTGTTATGTTGACGGATGAGTTGTCGAAGAAATGGCTTGAGATTTTGGCTTTGTTTAGTGTTGTTTAAAAGTTGCTCCAAGTAGAAGAACAGGAGTATTGTACTTTTCAATAAAACCTTTAAGATCTTTTTATTTCAATTTATTTAAAAAAATAATAGTTTTTGAGCAAATATATGATAAGAATATATATCATAGGAATTCTTAAAGCTTTCCTACCAAAACTTTCATTTCTTTTAGTCTTGTGTTGTCGATATAGCAAGTTACACAAGGAAAAGGAGAATATTTATGTACAGCAGGCTCTTTACAATTCCTATGGATGTAATTCATTATAGCCACATCGACACTCACATAAAAAACAATAATAACACCGAATGAGAGATAGCAATGATCAAAATAAACTTTCCTTTTTTTGGTATGAGTAGGCAAGATTATAGTCCATTGAAAGATAGTACGTTTTTTTTTTGTTCTTGGTTAGTAGGTGGTAAAAAACATAGAATGTTTACTATTGAGGCATTAACCTAGCAGGCTTCTTAATTTACTCATTCATTGCTCAAATATTTGTAGACTTAAATTACTGTGTAGTACTTTTCTGAGCTTAAATGAAAAATTAGAGCTCATTTATTTACTTTTCTTTCATCCAAAAAAAAAAAGACACTATGTACATAGACCTCGTATTGAAGTGAGAGGAAGATAAAAAAATGAAGCCTGAAGAAAAGAAGAGGAAGAAAAGGGTTATTAGCTTGAATTGAAGCCCTTTATAATTCTGTATTTTAACATCCTAATTAGTAAAAAACGCAGAAGGGCCACATTCTAACTAATTAAGTATCGCTCTAAGACAGGGATGGAAAACTTTTTAACTTACGGGCCACCTAGGGTTATACAATTTGAAAAGGGCCGAGAGCAGTACATTGACTGTCCACTTTCCTTTTCTTTGGTCCGCCTTTTCCAAAAGGTCTCAAATGGCAATGAGAAAATTTAAAAGAGAAATAAAGATTAAGGCGCGGCCTAAATGTCATCGCGCCATCTATTGGTGAAACGCGGTATTGTATGGACAAGACGTAATGAATTATTATGAAGAAATATTTTTTTTTCATTTACTGGACAAGCTCAGCGTGCCGGATTAAATTGTCTAACGGGCCGTACACGGCCTGCAAGCCTTTGTTTTGCCGATGTCTGCTCTTAGACCAAGTCTAGAGTTTGAATTATGGGCTTTTCCTCAAAAGAGTTTCAAAAAGCAAGTCACTCCCTCCAACGATAAAAGCTATAAAAAAAATTTATAATTCTTAAGCATCTGCACCTCTTTTATTTTTAATATCAACTATATTTACATTTATGTTATAGTTATTTAGCTTTAATATTGTATCAAAGTTTATCATATATTTTAATATTTTTGACAACTTCGACCACATTGCAAACTAATTAATTAGGGATCTTAGCCCAAATCCAGAGTTCGACCAATTGGCATTCTTTTTAAAAGAAATAATATTTTCCACCACCAAGGACAAAAAAAGTAATTTCAAAATGAGTAATGACTCCATATTTTTATTTTTTAAATACTTAACCGTTTTTTATGTGTAGTTTATTTATTTATTTACTTTTAATATCTTTTTATAATTATTTATTTCGTATTTCCAAAATAAAATGGTTTTTCTTTGACTTTAATTAATAGTGCAGTTTATAAAAAACAAAGCATAAAATTTTAAACTAAAATTTGGTTTTATATTGCTATTCTACATTTGCTAGGAGTTTATATATTTTATTATTTTGCTTAGATTATAAACGATATGGCTAAGAACGTATTAGTTACTGGTGATATGAGTCTATCCACGGAACTAAACAAACTGGAGGGAGAAAGGATTAAGTATGTTTTTAAAATTATTTCTGGGCCGAGCTTTTCTAAATTTATTTATTTATCTGTTTTTTAAATTGTAGTGTCTGCAGTTATTCTTTTTCTTCTAGTCAAGGACACTTGTGGTTAAAATATGGTCCATTTTTGTCGTTCATATAGTTAAATGAATATGTTATACGACCAAACAGTCAAATTACCACACACAACATTCAAAACAAGCGATTTTATTTATTTTATTTTGTATTAATACACTTTGGCACATACCTGAAATTATTTAAGGCGGCAGTATAATGTAGCAACAGTCATTATTAACATTGCTGTTTTATTATGATGAAAGCTAGTTCCATATAGTTCCATATTTAAAAAAGACACTCTTGATTCTTCATTAAGTCACAAAGAGCACAATGATTATTATCGAACTTCACGTTAAATTAATTCGTTCAGAAGTCATGTTATATAGATTAATATAATGTCAATGGTACCCCTCAAAAAACATATCAAATACTTGGTTGTATAAAAAATATACTACCCATAAACTATTTTAGTATCGTTTCTTCAAATATTGGTGTGTAAGAAATCCGTGTACACAAAGCAGCTAAACTGTGTATAATAGTTCCATTACAAGAATAACATGTTTGCGACTAGTAGACATATTACTCTCAAGTTACTATCAAATTTTATATTATTTATTAATATTTTTGAGTCAATTGAAAAAAATTGTCAAATATATTAATTATTTGTGGTGAAGTATATTTTTATGTCAATAAAATAAAGCATCAATCAAAATTCCATTTATCTTTGATCTTTTATACCTTTGCATTTCACAACTTCATTAAGCGCCAATCAAATTTAAAAAAAACCTTTCCTGATATTATAGAAAGCATTCATTGCTTATTCATTAAAATATAAGCATACATTGATTAATTGAAATAATTATAATATATATCAATCAATCAATATTAAATCATGAACCTAAATATATGCCAAAAGTAATAGCTTTATGAAAAGGCATTTTATGATTTTAGAACCTTTATACCAGAACTGAATATACTTTGTTAGTGGCAAACCTCTGGTATTTGTTCATAAGAAGGGAATATAATTAATTGTAGAGACATTGCGAAATGAATGAAATGCTTGCCAAAAACATTGGCATTTTTATATATGTAGTTCAGAAAAGTACTAATACATTGTTAAGCTACTTTTAAGACCAAGGATCTCTTACCAATTTATGTTGCTATTGATTTTCCCTTAGATTTAATTAATATTGATAGATTACATCTATTTATATATATATTATATATATAGATATATATATATATATATATATATATATATATATATATATATATATATATATATATAATATATATATATATATATATATATATATATATATATATATGCGCCCATATGTTCATATTGCATAAGTTTCTTAAAATTTGTATCATGGATTTTGTTTTGTACAAACATTCCTCATAAAAAGTTTACTTTGTACAAAGAATATGTTTTAAGTCATATGAGATGCTTTTTTTCTTTTTCTTTTTCCTCTCTTTACCTTGAAAAGTAGGTTGTAAACTCAGAAAAGGTGATTTTTCTGGTTCATTTCTCGTCCCATCACTTTGCAAATAGTTTTATTTGGTTTGCCTTGACCCAAGGATTCCATAGATACCTTCAAAGTTTAAATTTGATCATAAATGTGGGAGGAGATAGCGTGCGGACATACAGACGGACGGACAGAGATTGGTGAATTATTATTATTTTTATGTTAGTATTGTTATTATTATTATATATATATTTATAAGTTTTTAATCACCTATATAAATGCAATATAGCTTTACGATCTTAACATGATGTATATATTTTATACAAGTATTTATATCAAGTTTATCATTAATATCTTAGGTTATTTTTTAAACTCCACCAAACAATAAATAAAATCCACAAAATGAATTTGCTTCGATAATTAGACGCCTTATAATGAATGTGTTGTTTAGGGAAATTTTAACCTATTAAGTGGTTCGGTAATTTAGTCATACTTGACGCTTTTTACAATGTTGTTAATACATGAAGATTTCATTATTACCAAATGCTATATTTTGATGCCTAAGAAGCCCCTATTATTTTTATATAAGCAATAATACTTTGACCACGAAAGGAAAGTTTTTATCGCATACGTTTATTCTAGGAGTTACCTTCAAAGATTTATGCATATATATCACATATGTAACTAAACTTTCACATTCAATACAAAACTCTTCTCCTAAATAAGGTTGAAAGGGTTAGTTTTCTTAGATTTGTGCATAAGATTGATAATGCGTCTTATTTTCTCAATTATGAAGAATTCAATAATATTGCCCTAAATTTTGATTATTGCAAATCAAAGAAAATTCGGTCCTGTTTCTATACCAAATTCCCAGTGGATGTAAGGGGACGACTGGAAGATCTAAAGAAGGTTGAAAGTTATACTCTAACCACAGGGAGAAAAAGTGAACATTGTAGTAAGGCTTAAAGGAATTGAAAAAGTAACTATAGACAACAAAAAACAGTTTTCAATCACTATGGTAAACTCATTCAAGCGAGTGGATGAAGGAAAGGCAGTAGAGTGGTTCAAGCAATTTGGGGAAGTGCTCCGTCATTATCCCAAAAAGAATCCCCTAGACAAGGATGCAGAGAAGAAGTATGGGAGTTACAAAGACATTTGGAGAGATGGAGATTATATAGTAGAAATTATCGCTAATCCGAGACTGATACCTCAAATAATGCCTTTTAACGGAGTTTTAATCAAACTGAAGTTTAAGGGAGCTCTATTACAATGTCAAAATTGTTTTCAGTGGGGTCATACGAAGACCAATTGTAAACATCAAAGAATTAGAGTACAAGATTACGAAAAAGGTCTTAAAGCTATTTTGATGGAACGGCGAGACCCTATCGATAATGGATCAAACGCCATTGTTGGAATTGAGGAGGATACTCCTCTCGTGAATGACCTCGAGGAGATAACGGAAGTATGCCCAGGGGAACAGCTGCCTCGAGAAAAAGACTTAACTACTACAGTTAGGTGTAATGATGAGGAAGAAACCTCTTCAACTAGTGTGTTGAAGATCACAACAATTTCTTCAAATAACAGTATTCATAGGGAAGATGCGGTTGAGGGGCCTGAAATTAGAGCCACTAATACAAATATCACTCCCGCTCTCCTTGATATGGATTTGAGGGATGAAGGCTGTGGGCAAACCCCTGAAGTAATTCAAGAAGTCCATGAGGAAATCACGGTGGATTGTACAAGATCAGACCTTTCAATGTCCAATAATGGAAGAGGAGTACAAAGAAGATTGTCCAAAAGCCACATTGACCCCAATCAAATTTTGGAGTTCAGAACTCGTTCGGGTTCGACAGGAAAAAGAAGGCAGCCCGACGGTGATAGGTCTCCGGATGAAGGCAATAAACATCATAGATGTACTAATAATCGTTAAGTGACTCTACTACTCCCCCTTCTCAATAAAAAAGATAAGTTTCAAAGAAAGATATAAGAGTTACAATGCTTTGGACCAAATGAAAATAACAGACTTCTATCATGAACCAGTTAGCCATGCAATGAAACTGAATATGGGAATAAGTAAAATCTTGTCTTTAAACACAAGAGGAGGAAGAGAACGCCACTCCAGGCATGCACTTATGAAACACTTATTGTCAATGAACCCAGATATTTTGTGTCTGCAAGACATAAGATCGAGTGTGTCTGGTTCATGCAGCTTAAATTGCCCTTTATGTCTCCCAAGAAAATACTATTCCTATTTTACAGGCAATAATATTAATAGAGGCGTGTTGACACTTATTTCTAAAAAGATAGAGCGGGTAAAGTTCGTCAAAGGGTATTCAGGTAAAAGTGACTGGAATAAAACCCTTCTTACTAACAATGGCTTCACTTTCTCTATTATTAATGCATATGGCCCTAATGAACCATCTTCTTCTTTTTTTCATGCTATTATAAATCTACAAAAGACTGATCCTAATCCTTTTATACTAATTGGCGATTTAAATGTTGACTTCGATAAGCCTCCATCCCGATATCCTAATTCAAAAATCCTGAGTGAGCTATGTGATAGATTCAATCTTGTTGATATTGTAAAGAAACTTTCACCCGACGATACCATATCATGGAGAAAGGCAGGTCAGACTTCTCGAATTGATTTAGCTCTTGTTTCTCGGTCTATTCAAAGGGCAATAGTAAATGCTTTCTATCGTCCCGAGACATCGTCCGATCATAAAATAATCACAATTTGTATTCGCTCAACTGTAAATCGTCGCCGATATTCTATGCCAAAATGGATTCTTGGAGAAGAAAAGTTTGTGCAAAGGCTGAGGAATAATCTAAGCCAATTTCATATAACTGATTTATCTGCAAAAAGTGTATATTTGACATATATTAAGGTTATTCGATCCACAGTCGCGAAATATCTTAAGGAGAAAAATAAGGAAAGATTAGAGTTTCAAGAGTCGGTAGAAAAAATGTTAAGTAACAATTCTCTTTTTGTCCGTTCAGTAACGGCAGACATAGCGAACACTTTCAAAGTCGCAGAGATTGTGCAGATGGAAAGGGAAGAAAAGGTTGAGGCAGAAAATAACCATAATTTAAGACTCAAATTCCTTTTTAATAAGGGGAAATATCCTGCTAGTGGCATAAAGAGGATAGTGGATAACGGCGAGGTACTGACAAAAACTGATGACATTTTACAATATTTTTATAATAAGTTTCAAATGGTGGTCAATACTAATAGAGGCTACTTCCCCAGAAGACTCCCCAGTACACCAAGGAATAAAATATTTACTGAGGATAATATCAAAGAATACATCACAAAAAAACTCAAAACTGACAAGGCGGCTGGTCCTGATGGATTGACAGCTGGTATATTTAAGTCTTGTGCGCATGAATTATCTCATTACCTTGCTAGGGTGGGTTCTTCTATGGAAGTAAATGGAACGCTACCTAAAGCATTAACGGAAGGTAGAATTTCTCTCATACCTAAAAAAGGCGATGGTACGCATTTTAATCATTGGCGTCCTATAACAATCCTTAACATATCTTACAGGATACTGTCCGGAATCCTGGCTAGTAAAATGGAACCTTTTCTTAGTCAACGGATCGGAGTCACGCAGAAAGGTTTTTTGAAAAATCGGAAGATTTTGGATATCTCGAGAAACATTCAGACTGCCATTGACTCCACTAGTAAAAGAAATATGTACGGGGCTATTGTCGGAATTGATTTCTCGAAGGCCTTTGATTCCATTCATCATGTTCACGTGTTGAAGGCTGCTAAGAAATTATTACCTCGAAGTTTTTTTAATCCAGTCAGAGCTCTTTTGTGGAATGGTTCGTCTACAATTTCGTTAAATGGGGCGGAGAGTAGACGGATTGTTTTAAAAAGAAGCTGCAGACAAGGATGTCCCTCAGCGCCTTTGTTATTTATCATGGCTATCGAGGATCTTTTACTTCAGTTAAATAAAAAATATAAAGGATTTGGGATCAAGTTTTATGATGAACTTCATCTAGTTGATGCTTATGCAGATGACGTGACAATGTTTGTAGAGGCAAATTCTGAATCTCAGTTGTGTAGGAGGGTCAGTGTCATTTTGAACTTCTTCCGTAAATATGGAAAGAGATCTGGACTTCAAATTAATGAAAATAAAACATTTGTTTTGCCTATTGGGTGTTGGAAGCCGGAAGAAGGAAAAAGAGTAGGCAACTGTATTTGCAAAAGTAGAGTGGAAATTCTTGGCATTGTCTGGGAGAGACAAGGAATGCACGAAATCAATTGGCGGAAAATCAATGCTACTATCTACAAAAATATTAGTGTCTGGCGAAATTGGAACTTACAGAAGAGGATTGACGCTTACAACTCACAAGTTGTACCTTTAGTACTATATAAGGCAGTTGCTTCTTCTGTATTTGCTGAAAAAGCCGTCACTGAGGAAGAAAAGTGGCTCAATAAACTCTTCCACAGATCGTATTTAGAGACCATAAAAAGGCCCCGCAATCTTCTTGGGGGTGGTATTGCCCGTTTATGTAAAATAATCCCCAAAATATATATAAAGATCTTCATTGATTTGTCTTCCAACCCTCATCAGGAGTGGAGGAGACTCCCTGCTTCTAATCCCCTTTATAATAGACTGATGATGGGGACAGTCTTAACTAATGACAAAACCTCTTGCTTGTCTTCAGAGTGGGGAGCTGCACAAAGATTAATCTGGAATGCTTCTCCAATCTTTAAAAACGACTCCGTGATGGATATCATTTTGCAAAATGAAAAAAGCCTTTCTTTTTTCGCAACCTGTTCCCTCCGGCTTCTTTGGAAGAGAAGGCTCTTGGAGAAGAAATTTTTTGTTTTCACGACCTAAGGAGAGATTCAGTTTTTAGAGATGGTAGATTTTATTTTCCTCTTAACAGATCCGCTAAGAATTTTGTATCCCCGATGCCTTGGCATCTTAAAATGAATTTTACGATTTTAAAAAACGAAGTACATGGAATTTTATTGGAATATATGAGAGAGCTTAATCTCCCCCAAAAATGGCGTTTTAGAATTTTAGACTCATTAAAAATATAGTAGATGGTAGGAAATTTACTGCACAGCTTCAGATTTCTGGGAGGTGTATAAAATTCTTTCGACCGTGCAAAGACTGTGGTAAGGTATACAATGATATCGTACATGCTTTTACTGGTTGCCAGGCTATCTCCATCTTAAGAACTTTTATAAAAATCAACGTTCCCGGAATGGAAAATGGTCCAAAAAATATTATTCAAGCCATTCTTCTGTTTGGTTTGGCCGGCAGGAAAAAACAATCATCGCTGGAGTCGAAGGCGATTGAATTCGCCATCCTAAATTCAAAAGCTCTGATTGCCAAAAGGCTATCCACTTACACGGAATTAAAACCAAATGAAATTAGAGCTATTATACTGGCCGCAGCTGCCAGGTATACAGCTTTTAAATTGAAGATACCACAGGAAGACAATACCAATTGGACGCTCGCCATCAACCAAATCAAATATCTCCCAACAACGGCGCTGCAACATAAAAAGTTTTTAATACAAATAATCAATCACTTCAAAAAAAGTAGTAAAAATTTACATGATGATTAATTTTATTTGTTTATACTTCTAAGTTTAGTGTATTAGTACTTTGTATATTATTGTTTGTTGATAATTTAATTGTATAACCGTATTTTTTATTGCTGTGCATAGTTTTATATGGATCACCGTGTGGTTGATTTTCAGCAAGCAATAATTTTAAACTATAATGTTTATTTATGTATCTTTTACGCAATTGCTTGTCTGGAATAAAATACTATTTAAAAAAAAAAAAAAAAAAAAAAAAAAAAAAAAATT
>CP045897.1:4055812-4066529 GCA_013387185.1 Caligus rogercresseyi | reverse complement strand
GTCTCGCAGCTACGGGTAAATATAGCCCACAAACATTTCTACTGAGGTCGAAAATTTTACAAACAAATCACATTCCGTCCTCCTATATGGCCCTTTACACCCTTTAACTGGAGGCACTCCCCAAATAGAATTAAAAAATAGCATAAACGTTTACCTGAAGGCACATGACGCCAGGACCCTTGTGAAAAAGGAATGGTAACTCGCTGTAGATGACCAGTTCTTCTCGACTCCGGATGTTGGGAGACAGTAATGAAAAATTCATTTACCAATTCTAGTCAGAAATTGGTGAGGTATCGGCTTGCTACTTCAAGTCTTTCACACCAAAAACTCGATCGTTTTTTAAAATATTTATTATTGTTATTAACATTGTTAGAATCGAACTGATTCCAGTTTTAAGAGTTTCCTGTTTTAAATATTAACTGTCTAATATAGAGATATAAAGATATAGAGAGCTGATTGGATCCTTCAGAAAAATACGTCATTGTGACCGTAAAAAACTTATAAAAAGACGTAAATCACAAAACCTTTCATAACTAATTTCTTGTTGTTTTTATGTCTTTCACATAGAGATATAAAGACTTTATATTCTATTTCTCTTACTTGTAAAACGAATTATCATCCCATTATACTTTGTAGAGGTTTGTTATAAAATAAATAATTATATTTTATATCTTAATTATGATTTTTCCTATGTTATGATTCATAATGCCTTCTTGCATGGCGTATTTGCACCTCTAGAGTTGCCATCTTTAATCAGTCTTGCTAGACTAAGAATCCTGCTGAGCATACTGGGATGCCTCATGACCATAAATGGACTGGGGAGGATTTTTTTAGGAGAGCTTTAAAATATCCATCAAAAGATGATATATGTGTGTCAAGAGAGTGAAAAGGTTTTAAAAAGATTAATTAATTCATGCAATAATAGATTGCCAAAATAAAATAACTCAATTTTAAAAATATCTATGGCTGTAATAAAAATATTTTATTAAAAAAAGATAGTTAGGTCTTTCAAAATCTTAATGACCATGTTTTTTATTCATCACCGGAATCCAACCATTTATTGTCTCTCATTAAAGAGATTTCAAAATGTTATACATGTAAAGACTGTTCCATTTAGGAAAAAAAGAAAGTAAGGATATTCAAGGAACAAGGGTGCGAAGCATTCTTACTAATCTCATTTAATTTAAACATCAATAATTTGGTATATGGTTATTAATATTTAGAAAGACCAAACTATATGTTATTGTAAAATTAATTAGCATAAACTATTTATTGTAAAAATATATAACTTCAACAGCTATTAAAAACATTGTATATATTCATATCAGTAGTTATTTTTTGTGAAATATAAAATATAAAATCGCTGCTATATTTTATAATTATTAGGTGACGAACTTGCTTCCACAAACAATCATACGTACCTTGATCGAATTAAATTTTTAAGTATATTTAATTCTATGGAGTAAAACTTCTATTTGTCATATTGGCTGATAGTTATTTAAGTATAACTTATAAGAAATTGTAAGATATATTTTTATACTAAGTATCATCAGTCCATATTAGTCTTAGATTAATAGAAATCAACTGTCTTGAAGGTTTAATTGAATACACCTAATAGTAGTCCTAAGCTTCGCAACGCCAAAAACCATGAGGGAAGCCTATGTAGTTGCCAAGTCTTTAGAAAAATGTGCCCCTATATAGCAGACGATATGTGTTTTTTAAATATTTTATTTATTTTTGTTTTAAATTTAAGGTTTTTTTTCTTCGAAGAAACCTTTTGTTTTTAATTATATATTTATATTTTAGTATTTGTTCGATTTATATAGTTTTATATAATATTTATACATTGTATAACTTTTTTTAAATTCCTGACATCCCTGACTAGCCGAAGTGCTAGGATGTTTCTTGGGGAAATAAAGATGATTACACCTTTCGACTCTAGATTGGTTATTATTATTGCGGAAACTAAATGTTTTTAAGAAATAAAGACAAGTATATAGTTAGGACTGTTTTAATTTTTTTTTATTTTTTACCTATATGGTTCGATATATATTGCATATATATATATATATATATATATATATATATCTATATAAGCATATATGCATTATAATTAGTCCATCGAACCTAGGATCTTATCAATGAGGTAGACCAAAATGACCATCCCCTCTCGGGATTCGAACCTTTTTTTATTTATTTCAACAATTTAATTTTCCCCTACTTGAAGCTAAAATATCTTATAAGAAAAGGGATATATAAAACATAAGAAAACATCGATTAGGATATAGGGTAAGCTACACCATCGAGGGGGTTCCGCCATGCACTAAGAAATTCGATGAAGATATTACACAATAGAGATCCCAATAAGATTAAAAGCTCTTAAAAGATACGACACATTATCTTATACGGAACGGAAGTAAACAAAATGTCTGTGACTTTTCTCGGATCTTTAATTGTTTATTTCAGAATATCCAAGGAATGTCCCGAACTGCCTATGCATATTAAAGTCCGTCACTTTCTGCCCCTTGGCGTGGCGGTTTGAGAGATCTGAAGAAAGATATAGCTCTCCGGTGTCCTTGATTACTCGTCGGTTCCTAATTTAGTCAAGCCACTCTATGATATATGCTCATTGACGATAGTTAGAGCCTCAGCTATGCTGAAAAACAAATAAATATTTAATAGAATATGTCTTAAGGATTATTAGTGTTGAGGATGCCATTGAATAACTTACAATAAGAACAAGTCAGTTTATACGAGAGATGATGATTTTTTTCCTAAAAAGGAAGTCCTATTGCTTGGTCTCCCTTTTTAATGAAGAACCATATCTTGGAATTAGCAAAGAAATAAGGAATGGTCGTCTTTTAGGCATTCAACGTCGTTGGCTACATGATCCTGTGGATGAGTGTCAATCCGTGCCTAACAGTCCTCCTGGCTAAGATTGCAAGTGCCTTCCCCGCGAGGACTGTCTTGATGCACTTGATTCACTCCTCCCAGATGAATTCTGAAGGGAGAATTCACTGTCCTCCTCATTCATTTTTCGGGCGTCAAGTCGGCCTCAATATGCTAAAAGAATGAATATCATTAGAAACAAGCCTCGTGAATCAGCAGTGACGAGGAGGTCATTAAACAACTCACAATAAGAATAGGCCAGTCCGGCCGAGAGATGAGGGAGGGAGTTCCCCTTGTCCAGGAATCCTGTGGAATAAGGGACTCCGGACACAAGAAGGTAACTACGTATCAAGTCTCCTCCTTCAAAATAGAAAATACTCAAGCATTTTGTTATGAAAAAGTATATAATCCAAGATACATCTCTATGTATCTTGATATAATCTACTTCGATTCAAATAATATCAACTACGATGACGTAGTACAAATTACTTTGTTTGTTTTGGACACACAGAAACAACAGGACGCTGTTTTCTCTGCTATTGAAGGGAATCAGCTATCTATATCTTTATATCTCTATGGTCTAATATCTTTTTCTAATATATTACTGCACTTACCTGTTTTTTATTAATCCATTAATACCCCCACCATTATTTTATTGTTAACTCATTTCTCACTCGTATATTACATCATTGTAATGAATATTTATAGAAGAGTGTCGTGAAAAACATATAATAAAAAAATGAGATACAAAAAATATGTCTCTATGTTTTCTAATGACAGCCTTTTTTCTCTTTTTTGTCAGGTCAGGTATAAAGTAATCCCTAGCAAGATAAATAGTGTTTTGTTTTGTAGTTCGGTACAAAAATATATAATGAATCAACTCAATGCAACCCTCACAAAAATGTATGTACAAAAGATACATTAATTATATTTACATATATATAAAGATGTGACAAACCTTTTCATTTTGTAACAATTTTTCGGATAATACACTAATAATAAACTTTGCTTTTTTACAAAACATTAATTTGCTTAAAGCCATATAAAAAAGTCGATTTTCTGATTCATGTAATGAAAACACATTTAACGTTTGAATAGAAACAACAATCATAATACATAAAAATACTTCATGTCTGAGCCTCCAATTGTGATATCATACACTTAATTTAATAATTGTACAAAGGGTATGTTTGTTCTATGTGGATTATCCTCTAAATGACACATTAAAAAAATATATATATATATATATGTATATACTCCATTTACTTGTCAACAACTTTGGATTTTTTATACCTATTTTAATTTTGCATGTATAAAGTAATTAAACTTAAAGATATATAAGCATATATATCTATGCCCTGATCAAGGAATACTAGAAGATAGCTGGAAGGATGTCGTCCTAAACGAGCACTCCCTTTATGCACACGCGGAATGTTATTTTTCCGTGGATGAAAAAAGTCTAGTTTAACCTCAAACCGAACCGGAGCTGCCCTCAAATGCAACGCCAGCCCCGCTGTAACCTCCTCAAGATCCTCCGACTTGAAAATCATGGCACTTCCAAAACTAGACGTTTAATGAGGCAGTGTCGTTTCAGAGAAACAAGATCGTCAGATATGAAATTTAATTTGAAAAGAAAAATTTCTTAATTACAGTCTATTTCACAATGAAAACATATAATCTTGAAATACTTGTTTGTAACTGTTAAACTATGTATCGTTTGTAAATAATATTATATTTACTATAGTGGAAATTATTATTGATAAATAAAAAGTATTAAAATATATCCCACATTCGTTATTCATTTTTGTTAAAAATAATAGCTACTTGTTTGATGGTTGAATTATGAGTTATTGAAGTGAAAATGACTTTTTGCTAAAAAAATATAAAACTTATAATTTATTGATATGTTAATCAACGTATCGTGGCCTTTACTTGGGAGCCACATTTTTCCTTTCATTTCCAGGTAGTTTCTAGTATTCCTTGTGTGTAAAGTACTCCAAATTTATGTTGAATCGTGATTATTAATAGGGATTATGGTGTAGTGCTCCTGGTTGTGATCAAGGCATATAGAACAGGCCTAAGGATCCTAATTGAGTTTCCATCGATTTCCCTAAAAAATATGGACATATTTAAAAAATGGCGAAAACCCATCCCAAGGGATACCTCAAACTAGACACCACAAAATATTAGGTTGTTCCATAAATAATGAGGTAGGTTAGCTATCTCGAAAAGTTCACACGCTATCTCGAAAATTTCAACGGAGCGATCAAATATCGCTATATCGCTATTGATCGCCGATCAAAAGAACTCCGATCAACAAGCTTGTAAATAAGCATTATTAGTCTATGGAACCTAGGATCATGGATGGAGAAGATGGACTGGTCGGAGTCGACACTTCTTACGTGGCTTAAGGATTGAGGCTGTCCACTTGCAAGGCTCTGTAACTTGTTTTTTAACATCTCGATAGGAGGGAGATCATATCTATCAACACTAAACATTATCTCACCATGTATTTATTTTGATCATAGCCCTAATTTTGATCAGCATCAATTATCGGATACTGAGAACACGCTTTCTCCCTTGATTCTTCTTTTTGTGGCTATACTGTATATGCTGTACACGACATCTACCTATTAAAACGGCGAAATCCATATACTGCAGAATAGGAATACGGCTACTCACATTCACGGCGAGAAGGAAACATTCAAAACAGAAACATCAAAAGCAGGCACGGCCACTGCGCCTAAAACCGTCCTCTGTACAAACTCTGGTACTAAAAATCAACTCCGTCTCGGAAATATTAAATATTGCTGCTTTTTTTGGATAAAAAAACAGATAATGAAACATTTTAAAACATTTTAAACAACTACTTGAGTTTTTTCGATTCGACATAATTGATAGTGACTTAAAGTTGTTGTTCATAATATAACGAATGCCCTTCTTTTTAATCTCTCGAAGAATTGGAGGTATTCATTCTTCCAAGAGCTTTATTATGCAGAATGTCAGTTCATACCTTTATGAACAATTTACTCTTCATATGTTCTAACACTTCCATCTCCACAATACCTCAAAATTTGTTTCTACTTTTTTTGAAAAAATGGCTGAGAGATCCGAGAAGGTCATTTACGTTATTTTCAACACAACATGTGATGTGGTCACAAGTATTAATCTAATTACAAGGGGTCTTTTTAATATAATGGGGGAAATGTAACAACCAAACAGAATGATTTGATCAGACTTACAAATAGATAAAGGTTATCTGATACTAGGAATGATAAGAAAACAATCTTTATCAAAAAAAAATTTAGAATAAAATCAGTTATTTTATTCATATTCTTTGTTGCATTTTTATATTAATCGAATTAATACATTTTGAGTTTACAATTGTACATATTTTGGGCTGTATTTTCTGTACAGACAAGGGTATGTTTGTTCTAATGAGAATTATCCTGAATTATACATGTATATATATATATATATATAACATTTCCTTGTCAATAACTTTGATTTTTTTAATACCTATTTTAACTTTGCATGTATGAAGTAATTTAACTTAAAAATTTATATATGCCCTGACATACAAAGGTAAATAAAATATGGGTTCTTGAGAATAATTCAACAGCTTAAGGGAGAGGTTTAGTTAAAAATATACAGATATAGAGAGCGTATCCCCTTCAAAACATAGAAACATCGTTCAGCTGTATTCTGTGTCCAATATAAACAAAGTAATTTGTACTACGTCATCGTAAGTTCATCATACAGATAGAAAGATTTGTTTATATTGGTCACAATGACGTATTTCTCTGAAGAATCCTATAAGCTCTCTATGTATTATATCTCTATGGTCGAGACAAGTGGATTGTATAACCTCAATAAATAAAACAGACAACGAACTCTGATTATAATTCCTTAAACAACACACGACAGATATGGGGAGAGGTGTTAATTAAAAGGTAGATGCTCACTGTTGATGAAAAGAAATAAAAAGAATGTCCACCCACCTTTTCCCGCGTAATGATTACAGGCACGCCTCACTTCCTATCACCATAGACAGGCATCCTTAAGGGGATGAGGCTGCCCCTTCTTTTGCAGGAAAATTTCATACCAGAAACTGACAAACTCAATAAGACTCTGATGATCACCCAAAGTAATAGAATACCTTCATAAAACAGTAATATGTATTATCTACGATAGCTTATCTTTAATGAAAGTAGATGCCTTCTGATGATGAAATGATATAAAAAAGAATAACCACCCACTCTTTCCCGCGTAATAATCATATTCAAATAGCAGGCATGCTCTCCTCCTAGCACCAAAGACAATCATCCTTAAGGTGATGAGCAAGAATGGACCTGAATCACAGGGGGAGAAGGATTTAAATGCAAAATGGCTTTTGCGGGGAATGTTCATACGGTCTCTCCTGGCGCCTTAAGTTAAGTTGCTAAGGTGATTGAAACAAGTATGAGCTTGCACTTATTAATGATGCTAACAATGAATTATATCGTAACAGATTACCACCCCCGGAATAGCACCCCCGACAATCACTCCCCGGGCTCTTACCCCCCGTACTATATTTCTTATCTCTTAAAGTCCACTTGTGAAGTAAACTATGTTTTCTTAATGACAAAATTGCATAAGTGTTTAAAACGTATGTTCCAATTTCGGTCATATGTTTTGTATGACCGATATTAGATACATAGTTTTCAAACATTAATGCAAAGAAAACATAGCTAACTTCATAAGTTAAGAGATAACAAATATTAGTAAATGGCACGGGGGTGATTGTCTGGGGAGTGGAGGTGGTAGTCCTAAACTCGAATATATTATATTATGCTCAAATGATAGGATTGAGGTGACACCCTGGATTGCAAAGCATTGTGTATAGATTAATAACATTGGGGTTGTTATATTTTGCTGCTATAACAACACTCTGCTTAAGAGGAGTTTGAGATTAGTTTTATTTTAACCCTTGTGTGGTCTTAGGATTTTGTCACACTGTTCGTTCTACGGGTCAATATTGACCCACCTCTACATAAGCTTTAAAAGAAGGCAGGTATTTTTTTTTTTTTGGGGGGGTACCCAAAATATGTTTTGAATGGAAAAACACTTGTCACTATCACAAAGAACATAAATGGGTGTTTTCCCCCCTTCCACGTAAATAATAACTGTATATAGTTTGCATGTACCAATCGCTCTTATTTAAAAATATTGTAATTATGGTAATAGAGGGTTGAAATTGTTTGCATTTGTAATCATTGTAATATCTTTATTCCAATTTACATCTATGTACCTATATACTTAAGATATTTACATTAGTTGGCGAATATTATATATAGGAAACAGTTTGTACTGTATGCAAGTGCCTATATGATTTTACATATACAAGGAAGTACATCTGTTTTGAAGTCACCTTATGATTTTACGATTTTGGTCACACTGGTCGTCCTATGGCCAAATTGACCCACCTCTACATAAGCTTTATGATAAAACAGCTTCTTGTATTTTTACCCAATATATTTTTGATATGAAAGAACAACTGGTTATTCATTACAAAGACATAAATGGCTGAGTTTTTTCCCTTTTCGAAGGGAAAACTTTTTAGTTCTTTTTTAGGGTGGTACAAATTGACCCTACACGACTTGTTTAAGTTTTTTTTTGTACCTCAGTACAACATGACTTTGTTTTATCTTTTACGTGTATATAAGACATATCACTTGAAATAACTCAATAAGAAGAACGTAAAAAACACATAAAAGGACAAATGATTGATCTCTTGGGAGGGGAAGGGAGGGGGGGGTGTTTTTGATCGTAAGATAAGAGTTTACACTATGAATACATTGATAATGAACGAGGCGTTTAAAAAAAAATCATCTGAAGTAAGTTTTTTAAAAAGTAGTGTAAGTTTTTTTTGGTACAGCCTTTAGGAGATTTGATATCAAAGTTAATTTTTTACTCTTAACATAATGAAAGGTCACTGAATTTCATGGTAAAAAATGTCCTTTTAGGGGGGTTTCTGCTTTTAAACGTGCAAACGGGTTAAATTTGACCCTAATACCACGTAAGGTTAATATCAACATAACTGGGTTTGCAATTAGAAGTCATATAAAGATGACTGAAATTATCATTGATTTAAGTCTCGAATCTTTTTATACTCTGGTTTATTACAATTTACTAGAACAATAATAATTTTATAACTTAGATGTTGTAATTATTTTCTGGTTAACGATATACATTTGTTTGTTTCGGATGTAATATATATATATATATTAGGGGGTATTATAGAAATCTAATATTAAGATATCGAAATTTATCCCCCGCGAAAGTTGCGTCATAAGAAACTAAATGATCGTAGAAAAATGGATTTTGGTTTGACCCCCCCCCCTTACCCCCCCCCCCCCAAATTGCGTTCAAAGGTTTCGTTATGAAGCAAACTTTTTTGTTATTACTTATTTTGAAAAAAATAACTTTTACAAAGTTTAGCTATGATCAATTTATGACTTTGTTGTTTTGTGCAAATTTTGTCAAATATATTTAGTTCCAATAAATGAACAAAGTGATGACGCACCAACCATTTTTTAAATAACGACTCCTACTAGGGTTTCTTTATAATTTCAGAAGGAAAAAGAAAAAGAGGGTACTCATGTTGATGGTTTTAAAGTAATTTTTTAATACGTTTTCTTAAGAGATTTACTTGGTTTAAACCATATAGCTTAAAAATTTTTATACATTTACAAGTGTTTAATGTGAGACTCACAAGGACTTTTTTGTGATATAAGATCTTAACATTCTGTTGCCTTTGTAAGACATTTTGCCTCATGTAATGCTCCTGGAGACCTGTGTCAAAAGCTTGAATTCGAAAATTTTTCCTGTTGTATTTCTAATGTAATTACGTATAAATATTTTTATCTGAGCTTAAAGAATACGTAAACTTTGATTATGTATTTTACTTTTCCTACAAGTATTTAATTTTTATTTTGATTTTTTGGTAAAGTCTGTATTAATTAATTTTCCTATGGTACCTTCATAAGTCCGAGCCTTTTGTGCGCCATCTAAATGTTTAAACAACTTCTTTAAAAGGTAACTCTTCATGTGTAGAAGACAATAATCCACTGAAGTGGTCTTTTAAGACTAACTCAGAGTCTTTTTATTACTCCTTACCATTTCTGACATTGGTGTTGCATCTGTAACACACATCAAGTGACCAAGGTCAAGTCATTAATGTTCTTCGACTACTGAAAGTATTTTTTCGCTGATCTTCCGCTATGCCATTTTTATATACGTTATCAATGTATTCAGGTGGAGTTCTAAAATATTTTTTCGTCTTATATCATTATCTGCAAAGTTTATGGATATAAATCAACGTCATAGATTTATATTCCAACCATATGAGATACTGTATGAAAATTAAGATGTAAAAGCAAACGTATTTAAAAAAATTACTTAACCATCAACATGAGTACCCTCTTTTTCTTTTTTCCTTTTGAAATTATAAAAGAACCTAGTAGGCGTCGGTATTTAAAAAGGTTGGTGCGTCAGCACTTTGTTCATTTATTGGAACTAAATATTATTTGACGAAAATTTGCACATAATAACAAAGTCATAAATTGATCATAGCTAAACTTTGTAAAAGTTATTTTTGCAAAATAATTAATAACAAAAAAGTTTTGCTTCATAACGAAACCTTTGAACGCAATTTGGGGGGGGGGGTTAAAGGGGGGGTGGTCAAAAATCCATTTTTTCTTTCCTTCATTTTAGTTTCTTATGACGCAACTTTTGCGGGGGGATAAATTTTGATATCTTAATATTAGTTTCTATAATACCCCCTAAT
>CP045897.1:4023069-4046032 GCA_013387185.1 Caligus rogercresseyi | reverse complement strand
GAGCAAGGAATACTAGAGCTACCTGGAAATGAAGCGGAAAAAACACGCCACAGAAGTTGGCCTATACACTCTTCCTTATTTTAGAAAATATGTTCCCTTTTTTCCTTTTTATATTTTTGTTAGTACACAAAATAAAAGAAATAACGAATGCGAACACCAAAAATTTGTATATTTCACTATAGTAACACATACATACATAATCAGTAATACATAAAATCAGACACCATCAAATAATTCAAAACTTATAGTTCACAAATATTTCACATGCTACATTGACAATGATTTAAGTTTTTTAATTTTTTTAACAGTTTTAGAGTCCTTTTGTGATAATCTCTTCATATTGTCAGTTCTAATATTATCATTTAATTTACTTATAAGATTTTTACTCAATATATTAAAAAGGCATTGTGCAATTCGACTGAATACACAAGCCCAATTGTGACCATTTTCGCATTTTGTGTTAACAATAGCTTTAACAACTAGTTCTGTGCTCTCTGACATTTTTTCACAAAAAGTTGTAACGAAAGCAGCTCTTGGGTTTAAAGCAGTCATTAACTGGACTTTTTCTGCTTCTTGATTCATTATAAAATCGAACAAAGAGTAGCCATAAATGCAAGTTAGAAAAAGAATGTCCGAAGGTGTCGATAAACCACCCCTACTTATAATTTCTATGAACTTTGCAAGTTCTACCTTCTCATCATCCGAGTCAGCCACATAACGTATTTCTGTTTTGGGTGGTGAGTCTTTCAGAACAAGACACATTTTACAAAACGAACATTGAACCTTTTTTTAAAGTGAAAACCTATATACCCAGCAACATAGAATAAGGCATTGCTTTGTCCCTCACATGTCAAACTTTCTAACTCACGAGGCTGCCAATCGGTAATTATGACTTCAGAAGCAGATATATCTTCCTCACCCAGAAGTTCCTTGATTCGAGTAAAATCTATATTATAATTTTTTGTGAGACATAAATTCTAATTTTTTTTTCTGCTTCCAGAATTTGACGAACACTTACAAAATAATTTCCCCCACTTAATTGCCTATACCAACCAAACCTCCTTTCCAATGGATCTGATTGAAACATTGCAGTTAAAATATATTCAAAATCACCAGTTTCAAGAAGGTATTCTACTAAATCTGCCATTGCTGAAGAAGTTTGTTTATTAGCTAAAAAAGTTTCTTCCGTTAGGCCCCTAGATCCATTTTGTTCCCACTGTTCTAGAAATATATTAAACTCTCGAAGGAATCCTATGGCTACTTTATTCGTCTTTGAAATGGGGTCTCTCAATACATCTTTTTTCCTAAGCCCAGTATTTGGCGTTTTTACATTAAGAACATTCCAGTGGCATCTTATAAACTCAATAAACTCCGCCGTATCCATGAACTCTGGTTTAGAGTCGGAGTAAAATTTAAGTGCAGCAATGGTTGATTCGTGAAAAATAGAATCTGCCAAATTAACATTTGTTTTTTCAATGGACTTTGGGCTTAGCGCTTTAAGGGAAAGTTTATGTGCAAGTTTGACATTGAATTGTGATTCTTTAAAATATATTTCTCGTAAATGACCAAAATTAGGCCGCAACAATGGCATTCCTGGAAGGTTTATATTAGGACAAATAAAATAATCTTTTTTATGGAAGCAATTGTAAATATTTTTTAAATTATGAACGGCATCAATGAGAAGGTAAATTCGTTTTGAAGCATCGAATGGATGGACAATTGATGTTTGTAGCTTGTTGTGGCAAAGATATTGAGTATAAAACTTCCTATTAGCCGAGTGATTGTCGACGGAAAGTGCAACAACATTAAAACCAATATCCCATAAAATTTTCATTAAGGGTTATATTTGTTGAATAGTAGCTCCGCATTTAACTTTGTAACAGGAACGAGAGCAATTACATCCATGTATTTACCAGCAATAGATTTGATCATAAAAGTTAGAATGGTTTTTGTGGCCTGATTGTCCTCATATCCAAAAAATTTGCCCCCAAAAACTCTAAAGTATATCTCATCGATAATTAATTTACATATTTGTGGCTGAGTAATAAAATCCTTCCCCCATAATTAGATTGTTAAGGTATCTGGGTGACGGAAGTGTAAGAGCGTGAGAACTTTGAATTTGGTCATAAAGACTATGGCTAACGTTTTGCCATAATAGAGCAACTGAAAGAAGCCCTGGCGAATACTTCCTGTTACTTGGTTTCTTAAAAAGAAGGGATATTTGTTCAATTATGAACGACAACTTTGAATACGTGACATCATCTAACTCAGTCGTGTTGAAAAACTCGAGTAGTTGCTCATGGATACTATTGAAATTTTCCTTTTCGGATGGTTGATCTCTTGAACCAAGAAAAGCAGCAATATTTATCATTTCAGAGACGGAATTAATTTTACGATCAGAGTTAACACAAAAGGACACCAAACTGTTTTTAACTTGAACATTATTACAATACATTTTGAATGAGAGATCAGAGTCAACTTCGACGCTTGCAGCAATATGCAATCCTCGCTTACCCGGCAGAACTTTGATAAGAGATACTCTTGGAGTTTGGAGGAGAGAAAATCCCGAGGGCAAGCATTCATTCTGAAGTTTATTGAAGAGCTCGAGTGCAGACTCTACTTTCTCGTCATGAAACAAGGAATCCTCCAAATCTTTTTGACGCTCATTGTCCAAATGGAGTCTTTGAGCACTTGTTGCATATTTTGTGCATCGAACAGAGGGAGTTGAAGAGAGATAGCTCGGCAAATTTGGCCACTTGGTGGGAACGGCATCAATTTTTAATCGTCTGAAAAAAAAAATATATATATAAATTATATGTATACAATAAATTATAGCATAAAGAACATTTATAATTTTTTATTACATTACATTAATGATGTAAACTACCTCATTAAGATATATAATTACCTATATTTGAGTGTTTCACCCTTATTTCGCGTTTCATCTACAGACGTTGTAATGAAATCAGAAGATCGGAAATGAAGACTACAAAGTTTTGAATGATTTGATGGTGTCTAATTATGAGTATCCCTTGGAATGGCTTTTAGCCATTTAGTTAAGATGTTCGGATCTTTCAGAGGAAATTGATGGAAACTAACTTCAGGATTCTTTGGACAATTTTTGTAGCCTTGATTGCAGCCAGGGGCACAGCACTTATAAACCATAGTCAAACTTATTGATAACACGTTCTACTCTCATAAACCACACCACCACGTGCTAATAATAAACTGAGGTTTTTCTGGGCCAAACTACGCTTTTTGGGAGCGCGCGACATCATTTCCAGGTACTCTTTGTATTCCTTGATTAAGAGTCACTGATAAGATTGCTTGATTGTTTATTATTTTGCTCGGAATTACAATTTTTATTTAGACCTCAATGAAAACGATGTATTATCGTGCAGACCTACTTCTTTTTAATGCGGGGCAAAATCTCTTTACATCTACAAGCAATAATAATAATGAAATGGGGTTCTATTCAGGGAGAAGGAAAAAACAAACGTAAGAAAATATCCATTGACGTAATATTGTTCATTTATCAGCTCAAGATTACGTCACTGGGTGTTCAATTTTTTCTTTTCCCGTCTTCCTCTTAATGTTAACATTATTTTTTAATGCGGGGGCGAAATCTCTTTACATCTACAAGCAATATAATAATGAAATTTGGTCTCTATTCAGGGAGTAGGAAATAACAAACGCTAAAATATCCATTGACGTAATATTGTAAATTTATCAGCTCAGGATTACGTCACTGGGTGTTAAACTTCTTTCTCTTCCCGTCTTTCTCTTAATAAATGTTAAATAAAATATAACGCAATATAAGAGCATGATGGAGAAAGAAAAAGGAGTTTAAACATTCAGTGACGTGATTCTAAATTGACGAATAACAAGTATGACGTCACTGGATGTTTTTTTAGGATGGCTCTGCTCTCTCACTCATCATTCACCAAACACACTACTTATGTAGACATATATGATTTGATTGTAATTCCGGACTTGTGGGGGCAAAAGCTTCCAGGCGGCGTACACACCTAGCGGCAAAGACTCCAGGGCGAACAAACCGGGCCGAACTACACTGGGGCGAATTCACCAGGGGCGAATCTTCCTAGAACCGTCACAAAATGTATAGCAGGGCTATTCAATTAGCGGCCCGCGGGCCAGATGCGGCCCGGACACGGCCAACATGTTTGGGTCAACATACACTTGCGAATCAAGCTTTTCTCACGTGAATGTAATTAAGAACAGTTATCGGTGTTCCCTAACAGACAACAAAATTCACCAGTGCCTTAGGATTGCATTTACATCTTATGAGCCAAACATCAGAGATCTTGTGCAAAACAGAAATGCCACTTCTCTCACTAAAGTCACCGGCAGCAGTGGGCTAAAATAGCCCTGTTCTGTTTAGCAGCCAGCCTCATGAACAATGAGAAATGTTGAGTTAAATGTTCTATTTTTTTTGTTTTAAATAAAGGAGATGGAGCAGAGAGTTGTTTGTGTGCATTTTTATAGGCCTATTCAATTTTGAAAGCTAAAAAGGTCATATAAAATAGGCCTAAAAAATAAATAATAGGCAAAGTAACCATCGGCCTAATAATACTAATAGTAATACTACTAATGTTAAATAAATAAAAAACATAATAATAGACTTATTTGAAAAAAAGTGGCCGCGGAAATTTTGCGGCCCAGCTCAAGTTCTTGGATTCCAATGTGGCCCACTTGGAAAACTAATTGAATAGCCCTGATGTAGTCACAAACCTGTCACAAACCTGTAGTCACAAAGCTTTGTGGTCATAATCTTTGGGAACCCACTCAAATACTTGCGTTCCTATGTTTTGAGTAATTTGTTCCACGAGTCACCATTTTCCTTTTCTACCTTGGTCCATTTTTCCTCGGCTGTATTTTCCTCGGCCATTACTTACTAATATGTAATACACGGTGATTGAAATTATTTTTATTTAAAAAATAGAAAAAATCTCCATAGGAGAAGCCACAGTTTTGGAAACAGTCAAATAGTTACTTTAATTTGAAACAAAGTCGTCTTTGAGTTATTCGTTCCTCTTTTTGACAATAAGTAAATCAACCGTAATAACAATATTTAAATGATATTGTTATTACCGATATATTGTATCCAAATAACCATGGCCGATACAACAGATGAGATAATATAGAAGAAAATTGATGGTGCGCAGTTTTTTTTTATAAAAAAATACTTAGTCTATCTCAATGAGCAATAATAGGCATTTTTGATATGTAAATTCTGAAGGCCGTTGAGATTCAAGAGCAATATACAGGTCAATTTTTACTCCGTTGGAACTTGTTCAAAAAATAAGAATAAAAGTTCGTATAAAACAGAAGGCAGATAGTTAAAATAAACCTTATTTCAGCCATATAAGATATTGCATCATATTTTTATTTTATATCCATGAACAAAGACATAGATTTTGACGTCATTACATATATTTGTCAGAGACAATTTAGTGCACTGGACAAATATACAAGAACCTCTTGTGAAAATGATGTCAAAAGCATAATATAAAGTCATTGTATGATAAGCGAGGGCTAAGTATTTATACATTTTAGTTATTAAGATGAAACTCTAGGCAATGGAATCAACCATAATTTGTTCACATGAAAATGAACAAGGACTTTTAATTGTAAAAGGTTGCGTGGTTTTTAAACTATAACGAAATGTCTGTTTATGAAGGTAGTCATGAAGCGAGTGTTTATTTATTGATGTTATACCCCTACATATATGCATTAGTTATAGCATCCTTTATATAATGCAGTGTATATATCGTCTTTAAATTTAAGTTTAATCAAGGAGCTGTATATCCCGAGTCCTTAGAGACACAAGATGAGCTCGAAGTCACCCGAATCTTTCGAAATCGCGGGCCTTATAACCAAGCGGAACGATAGCAACCATGAAAAGACAAGGAATTCATCAAACAACTGAAGCGAAAGGCCGCTCAACGTATCGGAACATTGGCGGAAACAAGTGATTCGGTACTTTCATACAGATTTCAATTCATGAAACTATAATGTATTTAAGCACACTTTCAATTTATTATTTTTCGGGAGTCTGAAAGAGACTACAAAATAAATCTGACTTTCAATCAATGTTACTCAAATCATGTATACTAAAGATCATTTATGATTGGACAATATTTTTTTAACAATTTACAATATAAAAACTGTTCCAATAATTCCTTGAATCTCTTATGAAGTCCGACATGTAAACTTGAAATAGCTGAGCAATAAATATGTTCCAATATCTTCAAGCATCAATAAGGGACGTCAATGTTCTATACCGTTACTTGGAGGTCCTCAAAACATAAAAAGTTACTGAGAGATCCGGTATTTGTTTTTTTATAACCTAAATGACTTATATAATAAAAATGTTATTCAAAACTTAGGCGTATGCCTAATTGCATATAAATATACCATTTAAACATGATGCAATAATATTTTTTATAACGAATGATGGATCATCGACTCTAAATGGTTAAAGGGATTTTTTATTTATCCTTTTTGTGTGTGTCAAAAACTGCTATTGAGTATGTGTTCCCTTGGAAGACATTAGATATAATGATAATAAAATAACGTTGTTTTGGTTGCTTGATAGAAGCTTATTTTTTAGTATACTTAGATTATTTGGGTGTCGTTATATTGTATAAAAGTCTCCTTGAATGCTGACCTTTTATTAATTTTTATAATTTATATTTGAATTTATACAAGTAGGTTATATTTTATAGATATATTTTCTAACACGAGCCTATCATTTTAAATTATTACTTTTAACAAACTTTCTAATTAAGTATGTTATTAATAATATTATTTAATATCTTTCAGCCATTGGTAGATGAGGATCAACTTCAAAGCAATGAAGGCTCCAGCGACACGGAGTTCACTCCAGATTCTGACAAAGTGTCTTGTACCTGCAAAAAGAGCACAAAAGGCACATTCATGGTTCGATGCCATATTTGTAAAGGCCTTTTCCATGGAAGTTGCATCGGAATCGACTCTTTTATTACGAGGCCATGACACAGGCCGGTGACGTGTGGCTATGTCAATTTGCGCCTCCTAGACACTGGGAAAGACATTGACTCCTTCCTACGACCCACGGCACAAGAGCACTCAAAAGAAGATACCCCAGATATGGATATACATCTCTCCACAGATGACTCCCTGAAGGAATCCCTAGAAATACTGGAATCCTCGTCTGAGCTCTCTACCCAGAAAGAAGAAGTTCATGAGCCTGATAAAGACCCCCTCCTCTGTGATAGCTATAACGAGGAATATGTCTCTGCCGTCTCTCCGCCGCGTTGCCCGTGGAAATGTCCAACTGCGGAGACTACCACCTCCTTTCAAACCCCAACTACATCCCCAAACTAAACGAAGTGATTTCCATCATCAACAAGGCAAAAAACGGACATATAACACTCTGCACGAGCCCACCAGCCAAGGAAGACGTCAAGGGAGGCTATATATACGTATTCAAGTCCGAAAATGACCTCCTTGAGAATACAACCAATGAAGGAGAATGGTCCATCGGAGAGGGATTCTCTTTAGTAGCATAGTCATGAAGAAATTTCCCATCACAAACTCAGATATCTCCATCATTGAGAGGCTGGAGAGCAATTCAAATCTGATTTTAAGCGAAGAGCCGTTGGCTTCGAGTGATCCTTCCACGATCGTCGTGGCTTATATTGGCTCCAAGAGCTCAACCAATGCATCGGTTAATCGAGGTAATAATGATGATGTTAAACTCGTCATTTTGGAGGATCAAAAGCTGTCTCTGAATAATCGTTCTTCCATCAAGAGTGTTCCCATTTCCTACAAGGTGAGTAGAGCCATACTCTCCTTCCTCCTGGAATATCCGTCGTACCTGAGTCCTCCTCCCCTTCTCTCAAGCAATCAAACCCTCCCCTAAGAAGGCGAATATAGAAGTGGTGGACCTATCTAGTGACGATGAGGATACCACAAAAAGCGGACAAAATACTCCCAACTCATCGAGTAAGAAGCGAAAGAAACGCCTCCAGTACACGCCTAAGAGACTTGTTATGCCGAATCTCCCACCCAAGCAGTCGGAGTACTTGAAGTATCGAAGAAAGCTATCTATGGATGTAAGTGGTGAAAAGACGCCTCATCCGCCAAATGAGGAAAATAATTCATGTTCACTCAAAATATCTAATGTGCAAACCCTCACAGAATAAACATACTCAACTTATCATCACCCCTCATGCGCCGGTATATACTCAATATATATTTATTCTATGTACAAGATAATATTATAACATTTACTATATTTCGTCTCAATTAGTCAGAAAGTATTTTATTCAAAAAATAGTATCTACTTAATAAAAAAGGTGTTTCTAAACAATTTGTGTTTCATTTCACAAAAAGGAAGGATCTAAACGATATTGATAAGCAAGTTTTTGTTTTATTTGGGACTTATTTTTCCCATCTTTATGTTGTATCATGCCAATGTCTTGGAACAATAATTATATCCTGGTGTTTTTTAATATAGTTTGCTAATAAAGTTTTAAATAATGTCATCTGACATAATTTTGGCCATTTATTTCAAGGGGAAATACGGCTGGAAGTCTTTTTTGCTGTTCTAAGATAGGATGTCGGGAAGATGAAATTATTACATATTTATAAGAAATTTCGCCTCTAGCGAAGACCAAGCCCTCCAAAGATTCATTTTTTAATATTAAACTGTTCAATATATATGCAGCACAGGGATATAAAAAACGATACTAATACGTATAAAATACAAAAATAAACATAGTTTAAAATTTGCATCGAACTTGAACATGCAATAAAAAAATAAGATTCATTGAGTCATTCCACAACTTTGCTATTAACGAGGCTATAGCGTCATATCCTGTGGATGTGGAAACCTCTAGGCCTTTGGAAGCAACATATTTTTTAATTATGAGTCTAGAAAATGAATGGGGAGCCGAGTTTATATCAGTCGAATACTATATGTATTTTGGGGATTTTTTTAATTCAACAGTTCATGATAAAATATGTATAGAAAGCGATATACAAAACAGATGCTAGTAAGTAAAGAAATACAACATAATATATAGTTCATAATTTTAGCATCTTACATAAACATACTCATTAACTGATTTTATTCTTGAATATAAATAAGACGTCATCAACAACGGTCATTAAAAAAAATATGTTAATGTTCAAACCTTATCTATAGTGACCTTGAAATATACAAAGAAGAATAAAAACTAAAGCCAGCCACGACAATTTTACACTTTTTCTCCCTCCTAGTTAATTTGAGTGATTCTAATATGAATCCAGAATTTATATATTTTAATATAATATTGGAGCCACCTTATAGTGCCATTTTTTGAATAAGTAAGTAGTAGTGCTAATATTTAAAACTAATAATGGTTAATTTATGGCTTTAATGTAGTGCACATATGTGCAAATCAAATAAAGGTAGTTAATCGTCATGTACATAATAAAATCAGGGTTGTCGATTGAACGAAAAAATGAACGCTCTATGCGAACGCACGTTCAAAATCGAACGTCTGAACAGAATATAAATGAACGGACGAAACTAATTTTTTTGTTAGCGTTCGTCCGTTCCATTTATATTGTTTTCAAAGTGTGGACGTTTTTTATAAAAGAAGTTCAATGTTTCTTATGTCACTTTAAAAAAGTGAGATCAGTTTTTTTACAAAAAGATGTGGAATTTTAAATTACTGCGAGTCAATCTGGAATAAAAGTGAGACAGTTTTTTAATAATGTAATTTTTTCAAATATGAAATAGGAAATAATTGATATTTTTTCAACGAACGCCAAAACGGATTTTTTTTTCAAATCGAACGGATGAACGCTGAGGTTGCTAACGCCCACAAGCCTTTTATTTTTTTGTGTTGACGATAAACTTTTTTGTTTGTTTATATATATATATATATATATATATATATATATATATATATATATTGCTGATTATAATAACTTATCTCCAGTCCCCAAAAATCAGGAAAGATAAACAATAAAAAATTCAGACACCTTTTAAAGAACTATAAAATGTGCATCCCAATGCTCTGGTCGATGTTCTTGAAAATATTCTTTTTTATTTTAATTGACTGGTTATCTATAGATTTTATTATATATTTTCTAATATCAATTTTATACATACTTTAATACTACATTATTCTTAATATTATAACTAATAGAAAATACTAGGTGTTACTTCTGATAAGGACGACGTAAATAAATATATGATAGATCCGATCCAAGGAACTTAAAGCCATAGTGCCAAGCGGTGGCGAGATATGGAGCGCTTTTGCTACGGATACCATCGCTTCTGGAAAATCCTGGGAGCGTCACCGCGAATGAAATCAGTACTTCCCATCAAATTCAAAGCATCTTTAAAAATAATGAAAAATATTGAATTTTATTGTTTTTTTTAATGTTTCTTTTTTGTGCGTTCTATATTAAGTAAAGTTATAAATTAATTTTATATTTGTATAACTGTGTTAATCTTTTCTTTTTTTAAGTTTAAATTTAGACTATAGTGTCTATTTATGTAGTATAATACGCTATCAACTCATTGAAATAAAGAATGAGAAAAAATAAAAATATATTATCCGTCACACGCACTTAATATGCTAAATATTTATCAGTTTATTTACATAATATGCAGGTCACTCCACGTGAAATGGATCATCGTTTGGAGGCAACCTCTTTGATTGTTTTCTTCAAATTTTGCATATCGTTTATCTATATAATAATTCACCAATCTCTGTCCGTCCCTCGTCTGTATGTCTGCACGCTATCTCCTCCCACATTTATGGTCAACTTTGAAATTTGAAGGTACCTATGGAATCCTTGGGTCAAGGCGGACCTAATAAAACTATTTGCAAAGTGATGGGACCAGAATAAAAAAATGTCATTGGATTTTTCTGATTTTACTACCTAGCATTTTATATCCGTTTGTGTGTGATCAATTTTTGACCCCTTCTATCAAGATATTCAAATCTAAGCACAGATTTGGACTCCAAATGATTTGAACTACCCATACCGAAGGGCGAACATATGGGCGCCATAGGCGCCCAAATATGCAAGTACTGATAAGAAACTCACTTATGCAAAAAATTAGAGTTGCATGACCTTTATTATGCGTGACAGGTAAATCAAAGCACCCATATTTTAAACAGCTCTAAGTTGTATGGTTTTTTTTACTTAGAATTAGTTATCGAACCTAGGATCTTATCAATTGATTAGAACAAAAATGACCATCCCCTCTCGGGATTATAACCTACGCCCCCAACATTGAACACCCCTTAACGCACATGGCTATCGCACTCCCTCAATTTCTATGTTTGTTAAGATAATTTGCATATCTTTTTTTACATAGTTGAGTTACAAGCCAACATCAAACTGCGTTCAATTTAAAAAAAAATCGGAGAGGGAACATAACCATTTTGACAGGATTTCACATGAAATGACCCACACAGGCTTTATTTAAAATAATCGCGCTGTAGCTGGAGAAAGAGATATGGAGTGAGTGAAAAATAGTCCAAACTATTTTTCACTCACTCCATATCTCTTTTCTCCAGCTAATGGCCTAAACAACCGGCATTATCCTCAGTATTTTTACTTATGCTTATTAAATCAAGTGGAAAATCAATTTTTGGCTCGTAATGTATTAATATAAAACTATACTTTTGTTATAAAATTTATTCTCTGTTCTGTGTGGACATGTATTTATATAAATAAAATATTTTTCTCTTAGAGTAAAATTAAAACCATTCCCTAACACGATTGGACACAACATGCTAAGACTAAGGATACCAGCGGTAGTTATTCATAACCGAATTCCAGCTATTTATTTGATATCTTAACATGTCTGTATTAAATGATTCTGCTTTACATTTTATATGATTATAAAATTCGTTCAAATCTATTATTTCTTTAGGATACTATTTTTGATGATTATTTTGCTCATGCACAAAAGGAAAATAATTATATTGTAAAAACTTTGTAAATTGATTTAAAGCACCAATTAAAAAAATACATTACATTTAGTGACATTATTTACTATATCCTATAGGTATGTAGGCTTTAATACTTTGACGTTGAAAAATAATCTTATGAATTGACCTTCATTAATTTCGATCTCAAAATGCTATAAATAATAATTAGCACAATCTAAATTAAATATTATGATTAATTAATCATGGGGACTTAAACTAGTATTTCAAAGAAAAAATCATATTAATTATTTGTAAATGTAATGTTTATAAAATACAATGGTAATCTTTTATCTTTGTATAGTTCATAAATATATATTTATGATATAAGAGCTGGTTTAATACTTACCAAACTATATTTGTTAGTTTATTATTGGCATGCCTCTTACAAAATTTATTTTGAACGGTTTAAAACGCTCTTAAAATATTATCGACTTAGAGAAAAACTGTCATTATTAAGGGATTCACCCTCATGGAGATTAAAAGTCTCAAGTAACCGTATATAGCCCCACCTGTTTTAAAATGTGTTTTTAAGTATTAAAATAACCCTCCTGCAATTTGAAGAAACAGTTGTGCAATGGAATATAAAGGACTCTTGAGATTCTTCTAAGAAACAGATCTCGAAGATGAGAGGACTATTCAAGTGGTGTGTTTGCAGCTTCCTGCTTTGTATCGCTCTGAGCACTCCTGGTGGAAGCTGTGATCAGGGATTGGAGAAGGATGGACAATTACAGAGAAGGCTTCAGGATTCGATGGATCTTCTCAGGGATCTTCCGGTATGGCGGCCTACCCCAGTATGGGTGATAAAGCGGGGGTGGATATGAAAAATATATTAGTCAAAGAGGATTCCCTGGAATGGGCGACGGGTAAGTTTTTCAAATCAACTTTTTAAGATTTGCATCAAGCGAAACGAGTTTATTTATAAAAGTTTAGTCTTTGACAATGTCAAACATATGACGTATTGTATGGCTATATTTATTCAAGTTTTATCTTTAAAATCAACATTTTTTAATGTTAAAAATAAATTCTAAAGACCTTTTTCATTGATTATGAGAAATAAAGTCTTAAAAATAAACATTTTTAAAGAAGTTTTTACGATAAAAATTATGTGATGAAATGATTATTCAAAACATTTGAGATTTTTAATAGAAAACATGATTTTATCCCAATTTTCTTTCACCACCTACTTGTATATTGTATGTACATATATTGTTATATATTTTATCGTAACTTACAGGGCTGGAAGTTTTATGATTTAATTAAAATTTAATTTATAAAATAGCTATTCATGGTTAGGTTATAATCGAAAAAAATGTTTTTTCGGGGCGTATGAAATGGAATCCATGTTAAAATATATAACTCAATAACTGTTTTTAAATATAACGAAATGTTTTTGATGAAGATATTTTCTTTAATAAATATTTAATTTTACATTTAAGAATGAAAAGGCACCATTAAAATAGTTTATCTTAGTCTACATTAATTATTCTAATAGAATGTCTATCTAAACGTTGTCTATGATCCAAAATTATTATATTTCGAATTGCTTAGAATAATAAACTCGATTTATAACAATTAACAAAATATATTAACATTTTAACTCTCGTCTGAAATACCAGTACTAAAGTCATTCATCAAATCTATTTTAACTTCATTTTTTTAGCTTCGATACCTTACAATAATATTGTAATTTATCAAAGTCAATATATATTGTAACATATATATATATATATATATATATATTTTTTTTTTGTTATATTACTTTTTTTTACTTACATATTTTTTCAAGTTTTAAAAATTATAAAATATACGCAAGTATCATCAAATATCTTATCACGCACCCTCTTTAAATATTTGTATATTGTGTAATTATAATTTTTATACACGTATCAAATTAAGAAATAAAACTATATAACAAAGCCTAATAATCTCCAGGCATTTTTCTTTTTTTTGTATGTATGAATTCAAAAATATCCTGACAAGACTTTAATTCTATTCGACACTTAACATATTTTAATACTAATATTTTACACATTTCTTGGAGGTATGATAAAATATTGCAAAAATTATAAAAATGCTTGTTGATAATTAATATATATATATATATATTCAGGAAAAATAATTAGAAAAACTAACAGTTTCCATCGTTGTTGTCTTTTATTTGTTTTCATTGAAGATGAAATGAAGCGCCAATTATAGATCTTTCATGATAACAATAATATCTTCATCTAACTAAGTATAATTAAAGCCAAGATTTATTGAATAGCAAAGTAGATCCAGAGAGGTAATTTTACACTTGCCGCCATTTTTAATGACGTCACACCGGAACCAAGAAGAACAACATCGCAAAATGTTATTCTCCATCTTACTTCAACAAAAATCTATCGCGCCAATATATTTTGATACGTCACAAATTAAAATAAGATTCCTGGCGTTTTACTATTAATGGAAACATAAAATAAACATATCTGGTATTCCTCAACAGGACTACTGCCCCTAGACAACCACCCCCCGATAATCACCCGCGGGCTTTTACACCCCTTGTCATTTACCCTGCTTATTAATATGTCATATCTCTTAAAGTCCACTAATGAAGTTAACCATATAAAGTATATGACCGATATTAGGAACATAGGTTTTAAACACTAATGCAAAATAAAACTTTGATACCTTTATAAATGAACTTTAAGGGATAATAAACATTAGTAACGGGGGGTAAAATCCCGTGGGGTGGTTGTCTGAGGAGTGGTAGTCCTGAAATCACTTGGTAGTCCTGAATCTGATATTCATACACCTTGATTAAAACAATTTATTTATGTGGTATTTACTTTACATCAAGTGCAAAATCATAACTTATAAATGTATATTATGGAAAACTCGCAGAGCACTTGTGTATTTCACAACATTTTAAAAACTCTAATAAAGCAATATTAGCAGATGAACATAACCGGCTAAATAAATAATATTCCTACGAGCAATAAATCTACTTCAGAGAACGAACAAATGTCAAGGCAAATGAAGAAAAAATATTCATGTATTGTATCAAGAAAATGTGCCTTTGATTAATATTATTGTTGTCTCTGTGTTTGCACAGGAATAGGATAAAATATCTCCGAAACTGTAGTTACGGGGCCCAAAATTACTTATGTTATTAAATTATATTAATTATTACCTGTCAACTGCATTTGATTCCGCATTCTTTGACATCAAATGAATGTGTACATATTTGTGCATTATATAGTATCAATGCTTAAATAACATTTTAATTTGGTGAAATAAGCTTTTAATCATTCTTTGATTGGTTAGGTAATTTATGTACTACAATCATAATATATTTAAGTAATTTTTATTTGTAGATGGATAATTTGTGTTACAAAAAGAGGATATTTAGTTTTGTTTAGTTAATTAATTCCTTATTATATTTTATTTTTGTAAATTCTTAATAAAACAATGTATTTTCTCCTAAGAATGATCCCTGGATTTGGAAGGAGATCTCTTGGATACGGAAAGCGATCTTTTGGACAAGATGCCCGTTCATTTGGATACGGTAAACGCTCATTTGGATACGGGAAACGCTCATTTGGATATGGAAAGAAACGATCCTTCATGCCCGATAAGCGATCCTTCGGTTATGGCAAAAGATCCTTCGGATACGGAACACGATCCTTTATACCCGACAAGCGATCATTTGGATACCCGATCCTTTATGCCCGATCATTTGGATACGGAACGCGATCCTTTATGCCCGATAAACGATCATTTGGATACGGAACGCGATCCTTTATGCCCGATAAACGATCCTTTGGCTTTGGCACACGATCATTTGGACTCAAAAAGCGAGAGGGAAACGATATGAACACGAGAGACTCGTCTTGGAGCTCCAGGGGACTCTATCCACGAGCCCTGTTCAAGAAACGAAAGAATCCAGTTTTGGAAGGTAATGAAGGGATTTGAAGTAAAAATATGTTGATTCTGATGTTTAAAAAAATTGAAAATATAGTAGTCAATATTGTATTGTAACCTATGTTTCAATCATTTGTATTTTTTCTTTCCAAGGGTGGGCCTGAGCAGTGTCAAGACACATTTCGAACAAGTTTATGTGCTCACAAATGATCACAATAGGAGTCTTATTGACTATATACATATAACAAAATATAGTGATGGCAAATAAATACCACCGGCCATGCTTTTCTTGGCTACCTTTGGAATAAATAAATGGGGATAAATACAAAAAGTTATTGGAAAAACCCAGAGATATAAAGACATAGAGAGCTTATTGGATTCTTCAAAGAAATACGTCATATACGTGCCCAATTTAAACAAGTATTTCTATCTCTACTATTAACCAGAGCCCTGCTTTTACCTTACCTTGATCTCTATGATCAGCTTACGATGACGTAGTACAAATTACTTTGTTATATTAGGCACAAATACATCTGAATAATGTTTCTCTGCTTTTGAAGGGATTTAGCTCTGTATATCTTTATATCTCTATGGAGAAAAAAACTAACATTTCTTTGGGGTAACGTTTACGTATATAAATAAAACTTTATACTTTCTAAATGATTTACACAAGAAAGTGACAAATGTTATAATGGAAAAGAACACGTTTGTCTCAATCATCATTTGATTGAACCGATCAAATATCTATTTCTTATAATATTTGCCATTTGATATTGTAAATTATCAGGCTTGTGAGCGATCAGGAAAAAAATAGCGATCATAAATTCTTTGCGATATAGCGATATAACGATCAGGGATTTTTCCAATCAGCGATCCGATCAATTTAATTGCGATCAACAAAAAAAATTAGCTATGTAGACTAATTCTCAGTGGTTTCTGCGATAACTTTTTTTTCAACTTGCGATAACGATAAACGAAATTTTTTTCTCAACTTGCGATAAACGATAAAAAAATTCCAAAACCCAACTTGCGGTAAGCGATAAACGATAAGAATCTCCAAAAAAAAGTGATGACGTTTTTTTATAGAAAAAAATCTCCAAAAAAAAGTGATGACGTTTTTTTTTTAGAAAAGAATCTCCGAAAAAAAGTGATGACGTTTTTTTGTTTAGAAAAGAATCTCCAAAAAAAGTGATTACGTTGTTTTAAACTAAAACATATTATCTACCACACCGATCGATATTCGGTAGATATATAATAAGATCTACCGAATACCGAATCGGCGTTACCGAATACCAGCTCTGATAATTATGTATATAACATTAAAAGTTATTGTTATAATATAGTATTATTTTTCAAATTGGGCCAAAAAATGAAAGGTTTTGTTGATTTTTCGTTCTGATCCTTATTTACTAATCTCAGACAACGTCCTGCTGGTTGAAACAAGAGTTTATACCTAAGTTTTTAGTGGCTACTTCATTGTAAACTAGAACAGCTTTTTTTATTTAATGTGGTTACTTCATATATTTATATTGGAAGCTTTCAATGAGGTTAAAATAATGTCCTTGATATAATTTATTTTCAAAGCCTCTTAATCAGTTGACTCCTTTCAAGCCATGTTTTTTTTGTGATCCATTATTCCCTTTAATATCTCAGTAACTCTTGATATCCTTCACCGCCAAGTCATGAGCATTTGATAAGGGAACCCCTTCCCATCAATCTGATTCTCCTATTTTATATCGTATTTAATGCTTCTCTAATGAACTATCCTATGGACTAGTAGATAAGAAGTGCTTCCTGTATCCTAACCATTATAGAGAGCACAATTTAAGCTTAACTTTATTACTCCTTTGATTGCTCTTGATGTATTTACATTGTTATACATAAATTAATCAAGTCAGAGACAAACGTATCTTGGAGTCTCGATATCTTTAGATAAAGTTATGGCCTTAGAGATATGATTGAGCTTATATACAAGCTTTAAAAAAGTAAGTTTTGTATAAGTATACATGTTTTTGCCATTTGTAGATTTCTCAATGTTGCAAAAGAGCTTTTGCTCTTTTTAAGAGTAAGTGTATTGAATTATATATATATATATATTCGCAGCAGAGATGGAGATCCAATAGAATCGTTGACTTTTCTGGTAGAGATTACGATCCTCTCTAGGAGAGATGACGACTTCAATAATGATATGATATTTAGCGATGTTGTATAAACTATTTGCGACTTCTATTCTATATTTTGGTGAAAATGATTTAATTTTTTGTTCAAGGAAGCAAATGCGACACAATGTTTTAGTAACATTGTATTTATTCACCGACCTGTAAAATAATAATTGATACTCTTCTGAGAAGAAATCAGCCATGATAAAAATAGTTTGAATAACACCATCATACCATCTCGATATTTAAGTCATCATCCCTTTTATAAGAGATAACACTCTGATCTCTTATAGCAGAGTCGTTGATTCTTCTGATATAAATCACGATCGTAGTCACTCCTAAGAGATAATACAAATGTAATCTCTACCAGGAAAGTCAACGACTCTATTGGATCTCCATCTCTGCTGCGATATATATATATATATATATATATATATATATATATATATATACCTACATTACGTTTTTTGTTTGGTTAAATGTTTCTTCTCAGTTGAGTGTCCAGTTGATATAAAAGTCGGTGCTCCCAACCCTCTCAAAATATTGTTTTTTATGATGTTTTCATAACTCCTGTGACATGACCATGCTTCATCACCAACGTGGACCTCGCTAACTTTCTGATGCATCATACAAACCCATGATTTGTCTTTTGACCACTTGCGTCTCCTCGCACAAAGTGCATTCTTAGAATCAATTTGGTCATTTCTCTGAATTGGTTTGTCTCTCTCCCCCCTTTTAAGAATAGTTGTGGTCCCCCTAACTTGTTCAACCACTTTAAAATGCGTACTAATAAACTTATCTATCCATTAAGGAAGTAAGAGAGAGGGGAAATACATAGCTTGGATGTATTGAGTAATTATATCATAACTTCCATTTTTGAATGCATCGAAATTTCGCAATTTTCTTATTCCTTTTTCTAAGAAAAATAAAGAGATTCATGAAGATTTATAGCAAGCTTGATCTTAAAACTAAATAAGAAAAACAGTTGGTGTTATGCTACAAAGTGTCACTTCACTTTCAGCGGCTGTTGATGAGTGAACATCAATTCGGAAAGAAGAAATTAATCCTTAACAATACTAATTCGTCATTGGCCTACATCCATGACGTCACTGGTGAATCATTTTAATGGACTCCTCTTATTTTACTGTCAATGATTATTGAATAAAGCAACTGCTTATACTCAGGAAATAAGTAATACACATTTCGTATCGTCGTATCTGTAGATAAAAGGATCGTCACTTTGACTATCGGACGTAGAAGAAGTGTTATTATTTGGGAAAAAAATCATTTTTATTGATGAATTTGCGAAAACAACATTCTTGTTATTACTAATCAGAAGACGAATCCTTTTTTTGAGTCCTTGTGTCTTAATATACCAAGAACAGTTTAATGCACTCATATAGAGATATGTTCAAAGCCATCTTCTCATTAATAACTTCATTTCCAACGTTCATTATTATCATTTAAAAAAATATATTCATAAATTCTTCCTCATTTCCAAAATTACCATATGTATTAATTGGACAAGGCTATCATTGAGAGAAACCTGTTTTTGTTTTTGTGGGCTTTGCTTCTTAATATTTACCCAATCAAAATATTCATTAAATGCCACCCATGATATATAAAATATCATCTAAAAAACTTTAAATAAAAAGATAGTTCCTGGAATAGTTTTTTTTGTATGGGAATTGCTTTTTTATTGTTGATATTAGGAGCAAACAATAGGAACATTTGAAAAATATGTATTTTGAGAGACGATGGGATAAGAAAACGAACCAATTTGCAGCCATGGGGCTACGGTGGTTCTGAATGGCTAATTTTTTTTACAAAGAAAACGAATTCGCTGATTTTATTTATCATTTTTTCTAAAATACTCCAAGGTTTACCATTAGACAAAACATAAATGGTTAAAAACTATGAAAACAATCTCTTAAAAACATCATCAAATAAACAATTATCAACTATATAATAATTTTGTTATTTTATTTTTATTTATTTTAAAATGCATGAAGAATTCCGAAGGAAAATATTTGACTTACTCTGTCGAATCATTGTAAAATTATAGTTCATAAATGATACTAATGTTAATGCTATAATGCTTATTTATGTCCTATCGGATTGCAATTCTATCGAACCAAATAGGCAAAAAAATGATACACTTGAGAATTATAAATTTAATAACTTATTCCCAACTATGTCGCTTTAAATTCTCAAATCTTTTTAATAAATATGTATCCATATATGTAAATATATCTATACCTCATTCCACATCAGTATGCGAAATGATCCCGATGATTCCTCGGAGTATCCCGGAGACAACGAAAGGGCCTCGATTTCCCGTGAGAGTGGATTAGGTGACTTTGGAGGTGGATTCAGCAACTATATGAAAATGCTGGAAGGAGATCCCATCAGTGAGAATCAGGTAAATCATTTGAAGGGGGTGTGAAATAGTTTGATATCCAGTGGGTTTGATCCCCGAATCTTTAAGCAGACAAAGTTGATATTTTAAATTGTTTTTCGACGTTATATATATTATATATATATATATATATTATATAATATATCAATATATATATATATATATATATATATATATATTATTATATTCAGGGCGGCCCGTAGCATAGGCAGTATAGACAAATGCTAAGGGCGCCGTCCATCCAGGGCGCCAATTTAACTGTTTAGCAAAGCTTAAGGTAGTAGTATAAAAGTAATGATTTTCTAAGATCTTGAACAAATTCCTTAGGGTGATAAGTATCCAAGTTTTTACTCAATAAATGTTTTAAGGATGATAGAATTTAACCATTAATGCCGAGGAATTATCTGTGTAGAAATACCCTAATTTTTTAATTATATGCGTCAACATTTGCTAAAAAACGAAATGTACATTATTCTTTTTTATTTTTATATAACTATTATTTAGATTGTACCCTGATCTGAGTCATAAGGAACAGCTCTCTGCCATAATCAGGATAGTGTCACAAGAAGACATACCTAAAGTTAAGGAGCATTTCTTAGGCTTTCTTGTTGCAGAGCAGTCAACTGGAGATCATTTGTCATCCCTAATCCTAAAAAGGTTAGAGGAACTTAACATCCCATTTGAGGACTGTAGAGGCCAATCCTATGACAACGGTGCCAATATGAGGGGGGAAAATAAAGGTGTTCAGGCAAAGTTGCTTCAGCTGAACTCAAGAGCTTTTTTTGTCCCATGTGGTGCCCACACTTTAAATCTGGTAGTAGCTGATGCTGCAAAAAGCTCGCCAGATGCCCTTGGCTACTTTGGGCATTTAACAAAGTTATTTAAGCTCTTCTCAGCCTCCACCCATAGGTGGGATGTCCTCCTAAAATATGTTAAAATAACTCTAAAGTCATGGGCCGAGACCAGATGGGAAAGCAGAATAAAAAGTATTGAAGCAGTAAGGTATCAAGCTGGTCAAGTCAGGGAGGCTCTTCTGGAAGTGAGGGAAACAACTGCAGACCCTGTGGTGAGAGTTGAAGCCCAGTCTTTGGCTGAGGAGATTGGATCCTATCGCTTTTGTATTTGTACAGTTATATGGTACGACATTCTCAGCAAGATCCAGTATGTCAGTAAACTAATGCAGTCACCCTCCATGCAGTTTGATGTAGCTGTCGACTTGCTGAAGAAAACCAGAGATTCCCTCACAAGTTACAGAAACACTGGATTTTCTGATGCACAGACAACTGCAAAGGAGATGTGCGAAGAGATGAACGTGGAGGCTAAACTCAAACAAAAACGTTTGAGAACCACAAAAAAGCACTTTAGCTATGATTCTCCAGATGAACACATCCATGATGCACTACGAAAAATGGAAACCACATTTTTTAATATGGTCATGGATACGGCCATCTCCTCACTAGATGAAAGATTTCAGAATCTTGGAGAAGTGAATAGAATCTTGGTGTGCTCCTCGATTTCCCCAACTTAGGAGAAGAGGACCTGCTACTGAAGTGTCAAACTCTAAGTACCGCTTTGACCCATGACAGCCAGCCAGATATTGATGGCACAGAACTTGCAAAGGAAATGCAGAATTTCCCACCATTGCCATCAAAGAAAATGACAAATATGGAACTTTTGACCTTCCTGCATGAGAAGAAGCTGGTCGAAATTTATCCTAACATGTGGGTTGCCTTGAGAATCTCTGCCACTCTTCCTGTTACAGTGGCTGCTGCTGAAAGAAGCTTCTCTAAGCTCAAACTGATAAAAACGTATCTTAGATCTACCATGATGCAAGAACGTCTCAGTGGACTTGGCATTATAAGCATAAACATGTGGTCTCAAATCAGTTATCATATGATGATATATAGATGACTTTGCTGCAAGAGAAGACCAGGAGAGTAAATCTGTAGGAGGTTATGTGAGATTGAGGAGGTGGTTTTGTTGTTTTAAAATAGTTTAAGCTAAAGCATACCAAAAAAATAACCACGCGAGAGGTCATTATAAGATCCTTTTTTATATATTTATTGTATATTTTTATTTAAATCTTTGTAAAAAACAGTGCACACTGGTTTCTTTATTGTGCAGTGTCTTATTTATATTGTATTAATACGTTAATTTATTTCAATTGTTTACAGTTTATATTTTAGGAGTATTTAAATCTAATACTTTAATGAGCTATTTTTGTTATATTTAATACATTAGTTTTGTTGTATTTGTTTCCTAATTCTTTTCTTAGTTTTTAAATGTGCTATTTCTTTATTTAAATAAAACAATATCTAGAACAACGATATTCAGTTTCTTGTGAGTATATGTACACTAGCAGTGGAATTTACTGCGATGCTGGGGGGGGGGGCGCCACATAAAATCTTGCCTAGGGCACCAAAGTGGTTAGAGCCGGGCCTATATATATTATTATATATTATCTATAATATATATAT
>CP045897.1:3892115-4022969 GCA_013387185.1 Caligus rogercresseyi | reverse complement strand
AGAAACAGAAAATCCACAATGTTGCTAACATTTCGACACATTTGAAAAATAAGAACAACCCAAAAATTGTCTTTGATATGAGAATAATACGATTACCATCTGGTAATGATGTTATGTTCCTGGATAGAAAGAAGAAAGAGAAGGAGGGTAATTTTTCGCTCCCTTCTCTCCCTTTTTTTTTCTTGCTATCCAGGTAACACTAACTGGCGTTACCAGATGGTAATTGTATATTCTCATATCAAAAGACAATTTTTGGGGACAGTAGCGTATTTGCTATATCTCTTAAAGTATAGCGATTTTTAGAACACCAAACATTTCAAATGAAAGCTTGGTAACCAGCTTTAATATTGTGGTAAATACTTAATCATGTGAGGCTAAATAAGTAGAGTTTATGTACATTTTAAAAAAGCCGATTTTGCGTACAAATGACGCATATAATGGATTATGTATGCGTCAGAGACAAGTAAAATTTTGAGAGGATACCTTGACGCAAATCTAAGAAACAAATTATTTTTTTTTTCTTCATATCGATTTCTTATAGGTCAATACAGGCTCTGAATCATATGATGTAAACTCAGATTGTACTGAATTCTGAACTGATAAAATATAACCAAGGTCATTTTTGGATTTATCATCTAAAGTTCTACTAAACTAAAAGTACTATTTTACTCTGAAGCGAACAAGTCATCTTCTACAGGCGAGTGAAGTTAATTGATATAAAAAAGCTATGAAATAAGCTAACAATACTCACTCCCTTTTTTGCTTTGTTTTTAACTGAAAACTTTGTTTTATAAAAACATTAAGCATACGTCTGGTAGTAAATTAGATTTCCTTTAAATTATAATTATTATTGAAGTCTGTAACGTCCACCATTTGAAGAAATTTGCGGAAACTATTATTTTTAATAAATTTTTAAAATTTGACTCTTTGCGCGACCTCGTAATGTTGACCGATTTTGTTCAAACTTTGTATGTCGTCTTCTTTTATCACCAAGAAACAGAAAATGCTCAAAGTCGCTTACATTTCAAACATTTGAAAAATAGAACAACCTCTAATATATATATATATATATATATATAATATATATATAATACTATATATATATATATATATAATATAATATATATATATATACATATATATATATAATATATATATATATATATATATAATATAGATATCAATAAAGCAAAAACAAAGAAACGTCTACGCGTGACAATACATAGAAAAGAAACTTTTAATAAACTTTTACGATAATTATAAAATAAATGCACTGTTAGTTAATTTACTGTTTTGATCCCTATTTACTTTGTCCGATCATTCAATGGTATACCTTCTCAAGAAGATCTCGAAAAGGATGTCAATGTAGGATGGCAAATTTTATAAGAGTAAGTGTATTTTGTGGCAAATGTATCATTCAGGAACATTGAAATTTTAAGAGTTTAGTTCAGTACCTTGGGAGGCTTTGATGGATCCGTTTTGTTTGTTGGGGTTGTTGGTTTGTTGGGGTGGTTGGCTCTTCCCACCTGAGCCTCCTTCCTTCCCAGAGGAGTTCCCATCCACTCCTACGAAGTAGGTAATGAGTGCAACCCGACCAATGAGACCAAACACCAGCCAGCTAAGAGAAAGGCAACCTGCAAAGAGAAAGGGGTCGTTAAATATAAAAGGGGAGACTCAGCCAGGTTAAGCAATTAGAGATTAAAGATAGAAATGTAAATAAGACAACCTTTCATTTGTTGGGTAATTTGCATATATTTAAACTTTTATTTTTATAATTTAAGAAATATTTAAAAAGTGATTTTAACGGATCCACAGAGTATTTATTAATCCAAGAAGAATTATTTTTGTAAGTAAGGTGATGGTTTTTTAAATCATGTAGAAAAATAAGAAGCCAAATACTACTTAAATACCTAATAGTTACAACCCAATAAATGACAGGTTTTGTGATTTACGGTTTTTTCCTTCACCCTATTCACTAATCCCAGATTAAGTACATTCCTCCAATGGTGCTTAACCTTCTTTTTGATGAAATATCCCTGGCAGGAGCCTTGCTTCGAGGGACTCTCCGGATTCCTCATGAGTGTCTTCTTTCCAAGTAGCTTGACCCGTCTGAAATAAGAAGGAGTCCACGGTTTGTATTTTATAGGAACTTATCACTTTTTAAATAAATAAGTAAATAATGTGTATAAGTAAGCTATTTTTTATCTCGTGAACTTTTCAAGTCTCCTGGAGAGCGTTATTAGGGTATGTGAAAAAAGAACATATTTGGCAGTTATGCATGTATTAACCCTTATTTACTTGCTTTTATCATAAAAAGATCAAGGGCAAAAGTGCGCAATTCAAGTTGAAGTCCTGTATTACGTTTCCAGACACTAACAGGACTAAAAATAGAAGGCTTATTCCGAGTCCACAGCTGAGACTATACTACTTTGTAACTAAAATCAGAAGAACGTTACTCTTGACAAGTAATTTTTCTTCTTATTATTGACCCCTATAGTCGAGGATACAAACTATCAGTTTAACGAACTAAGAGATCTGGCGGCATCATAGGTAAATAAACAAAATAAAGAATTATCGCTCAAATTATAACAAACGGTATTGGAGTCGTGGCAAAGTTTTTTAAAAGGTATATAATGTATATGTTCATTTATTGAGCATTTTTTTTTCTGGCCAAAAGGCAAGCTCTATTTATACTCTTCATTTCCACAATTGTGGGAGGTTTAGGGACAAAAAAAAAAAAACACATCTAAAACAAAACACAAATCATAGGCACACAAAATGTCATTTATAAGATATGAACATTTCATGATTCAATGATAAACGTTGAGCTTTGCATGACGAAGCGTCGAAACTACTGCTGTATACCATGTCAGATGGGAGGGCGGTGCAGGGGGACTGCTCGTTGATGATGAAAAGAGAGAAACGTCGGAGCGGTTCTTGAGCGTGATGTTGGACCCGGAGGTGATCACATGTAAAGTATTCCGGAGCTTTCATCGTGCTGTACGAGCTCTTCTAGAGAAGTCCTCTCGTTTTCGGCCAAAAAGCATGTCTTTATTGACTGTGTTAACAAGGAACCGATACAGGCCATAATTATAACATAGTACATTATAGAAGCAAACACGGTGGCATTTTTGTAAATTTTACAATAGCGAACAAACGTGAAATACATCAATTGATTGATTTGTACAATAAAAAATATTATTAAAATTTGACAAACTAAATATATTATAATATATAATTATATTATAAAATATATAATAATAACTATAATAATAGTATATTGAAAATAAAATTAAGAAGGGCAAATACATGTATAAAAGTCTAAATTATTTTTTAAGTCCATCAAGTAGGTGGGGTTTGTGTTTTTAATATTACATGGTATATAATTTTATGATAGGTAAATCCCTTCAAGATTATTGTCTTGTTCGGTTCTTAGTTTATATATAACATGTTGTGCTTTTACGATGATGGCATCAATTTTATCGTTCGATGACGTTGTAAGGAAGTCTTTTTTCCAATGTGTTTTTTGAAATTGAATTCTACAGTTTTGATAATTCTTTGTAGATCCCGCTTAGTTCTGGACATTCCCATAAAATATGATCCGTCCTTTCCTTTGAACGATGGCAGAATACGCACATTTCGCGAGCGTCCTTAAATTATAGAACGAAACCTCGAGAGTTTCCCGTCAAATTTCTGTACTTAAACCATCGTCATTATATGTTAAAAACTGTTTACTAATACTATTAATGCTTTTTGAGGAGGCACATTATTATGCAATAAATGGAGTTAAAGTAGGAGAATGCATGCATTTTCTAAGAAAAGATGACGTCGAATAGTACACTTTCATTCGAAAAGGCAATAGGGGGCGGTCAATGAAGTATACATTGCCGAATCTAGCAGAGTAAAATTTCTCAGCAGCTTATTAATAAACCTTTGCCCATTGTTACGTCGCAGCAATATCTGCGTTACGTGTTGCAATGTAAAATCGTTCAAGCAGCCACTCGCCGGCATCTCCCACTGCAAAGATAATTCGAATATTTTTTACGATATCTGTAGCATCGATCGACAAAAGGTTTTTAATCTGTACGGAGTAAAGACTCAATGAATTTAAAATGTTGTTAAGACCGCGATGAGGAGAAAGATGGAGCGTACATTTCAACATCTGAGAAATTCATCCAGGTGGAGTTTCAAAATTCATCGACCTTCCACAATTTCTTCACCCAATAAAAATTCAACGACTTCCCACAAAAATACAAAATCGATAACTCCAAGACCATCATAGCTTAAGGATTATGAACTCTCCTAAAGGATATATCCTTTTCTTTCCTAATCTCAAAAACGCGTCCCAACCGATAATATTCAGTAGTTGTGACTACATCAAAGAGAGTGACGCGCAAAAGATGAATTACTTTTGGGACGATGTATGTATTCCAGGCTGTGATTCTGTCCCAAGTATGTAAGTTAAAGAAGAATAAAACACCTTCGATGTCGAATAAAGAGAAACTATGGTGGTAAGATTATATTGGTAGCTGTAAAACCGATCCCCGATCCAAGAATCTTTATGCGTTCGGGGTATTTAAAATGCGGCCATTCCTTTGCAAGATATCTTTGAAAGGAGTTAGAACTTCTGCTTTTTCCTTGTTAAAAAAAGCCCGGAGTAATTGAGAACTTGATAAATGTTAAAAATGAATTTATTGGATTTCAGAGTCGTTAGAGGGTTGCACTCAAGGGTTATCGTTAAATCATCCGCATAACACATGCATTTCAACTGCGTTTGTGCTATTTTGTCCCAAATACACAATTATTGTAATATATATTTTGTATTAATTCGTCAATACATTATTAAAAGAATAGCAGCCAGTGGATCGCCCTAGCGGACACCTCTTAAGTTTGGGAAGAACCTATACTGATTACCGTGTGCAATAAGCGTTCTTGAGCGTGATATCGTTACAGCTATCATTCTTATTATATAGTCACTAAAACCTTTTATATAACGTTCGGATAAACATTCGTGAGAGATGCTATCAAAGGCTTTAGCAAAGTCTAAAGCTAAAAGATACACATCTTCACAGGATTCTAAAAGCGTTTGCAGGGTAAAAGGTATGTTGTCCATAAGTTTGGATTTGATAAACCGTATTGAGATGTATGTAAAACTTTTTTTAAAACTTTATTAATTCGGTTCGTGAGTATATATTAAAATATTTTGTAAATGCAGTTCTGCAGGGTGAGAGGTCGCAAGTTTGGAGGTACTTTTGGTCCTTATTCTTTTTTGGAATGAGTACCATGGTTCCGTCAGAGGCAAAATTCGGAAAGTATCCAACATCCAGAACCTTTTGGTAAGACTTGAGTAAAATGGGAGCAGATTAAAAAGGTATTTCATAAAAAACTCAAAAGTGAAACCAGAAGGACCGGGCCTTTTCTTTTTTTTTTTTGCATTGATTTGACTGCTATTATTATTTCTTTTAGAGTTAAGTGAGTCTCTATTGGGTTGTTATCTTCTTCAGGGTACGGTGAGGACATAAATCTTTATTGCATCTTAAGTTCGTTGCAAAAGTCCGCGTTGGCTGCCTTGCATCTTTTGCATAAAGGTGGATTCCTTGCAAGTCGAAACATTTGTATATTTTTTATAAAAATGTAATATTTGTCTCATTAATGCTGGGTTCATTAGACTCCACTCCTAATTGTGTTATTAAAGTAGTCATTTTTGTTATTTTTTCGTTGTCCTGAAAAACGCATTGAACTCTAAAATTTGACATGTTTTCGATTTCGTTTCATTTATTGAGCATAATTTTTTACAGGAGTCATGGTAGTAGACTGATGCATTTTGGATAACACATAATGGCCAGAGAAGAGCTGTATCTGAGAAAGCAAAATTTTAGATACATAAAAACCTCACCTTTTTTTGACCGATAGTAAATTTTCGATGTTTTTGCTTTCAATATCAATCCAAAAGCCATATTGTTATGTCATATAACATTTCTACATTATTCCAGACCTCCTGCTCTTCATTTACTATTTCTAGAATTTAGCAGAGGGAATTAAAAAATGATAATTAAGTTTAAAGATATAGAGATGCCTAAACTATTTTATTACATTTTTGGCTCTATCAAGTGGTGTCATACTTTGAACCGGTGAAAGGGATCTAATTTATAACAAAAATATTATGTAATCAATTTCATGCCATCAATATAATGTACTGAAAAGTTCAGCAAAGTTTTAGGCACATACAACTTGGTTTTAAATATTATTTGATGAATTTGAATTATTTCATTTGATTAGAAACGACGTTATGATGGTCAGACACCAACAAAAGAAAATATTGGCTAAGATTGCATGATAGTAGTAATATTAAAAACATTAAATTCAAAATTGAAATATAGACATAATAATAACTATGAATCTACACGATGCCAAAGAGCTCCAAGAGAACAACAGAACACTTGGCATATCTAATCAATACTTGGTAATCTGTGATTTATCTAAGGTATTGATATAAGGTCTCTCCTTCGTGTGGGTTATTTGGTTTCAGAATTTCTCCTTTTAATATTTATATTATACATGTTTTAGCTTTTTTTTGTCAAATACTACTATATATTGACTTTTGGACGTCGTTCAAACCCTTACAAGTTACAAAAATGATAACAGAGATTATTTATACAAAATGTTTAAATTATGTTTCAAGCATGCATTGATAATGTATGAACAGATAAACAAAAAAATATGATATCTAACTGAGTTTTATCAAACAAAAGCTCTAATTGTCTGGTCTGTTAAAATAATTTTGACTCTAAGCTTAGGGCCTAATTGCATATTGAATTATGATGTATGATGCATTTAGTTTATGCAAATATTTTATTTATTAATTTGTATAGCTTTCAAATCGGTCATTTGCAAATTTTTACATCGTGTGTCACTTTTTAAAATCAACAGTCTCCATTTAATTTTAGTTATGACAATATGTTGCTTGCAATGTTGAATTGATATAGCTTTAAATGTTAAATCATTTACCTTATGGTAATGACGCCTTCCACCATAAATACTTTCTATTACAGATTGTCGACCGTTGCCTAAAGGATATACAGTTTTTATAATGAGTTCCATGTAAATGGAAGTTCACAAGTGTATATTTCGCTTATAAAAAAAAAATTTTCTGAAGAATCTTCTTCGTGGGAGTGGGCTGAAGACTTAATTCGTTTTGTGCCTTCAAGGGCACACTTAAATGGTTTAAAGAGGATTCTAAAGAGTCATCGACGATTTTTTACGAAATTGTGAATTTTAAATCTTATATAAGGTTATAATTTTATGAAAGTAATTTTACTCTGTAATGTTCAATCATTTTTATCTTAACCTGTGTAAATATTTTATATTATATTTTATGTTATCTGTTGATGTATTGTATGATTTTTTTTTTAAATAACAAAATTAAGATACATTATTCCGTTATCTTTAAGGTCAAATCATGTCAATATAAGTAATATCACGTCTTTGATTCTATTTAACATTTTATAGTGTGTGTAACTTCTATCCTTTAGTCCTAATAATAATAAAATTTGATTATCCATTTATTTTTACCTATTATATTATATTATGTATATTCCATTTAAATGATAGCTAAAGCTTTTCAAAATGTATGGCTCTTATAGTGTTGTCATTTCATATAAGAAGATAAAAAGGGAATACAAACATGTTTAAATATACATTTCTTGCCTATTCGGTTCAAAAGACTGCAGTATTCGTATGGATATGTTAATGTTTTGTAGTGTTAAAATTGCTGAATCGACTCCAGGATACCTCTTAATAAAGATGACCAAAAAGTCCTCCTCCTTTCGGAATTCGAACCTGCGTCCTCTACATGGAATTTGAGCTCGCTACCGCTGAGTTATTGCACCCCTTTATTGAGGTATCGTTCTTCCTTTAACTGAGTACTTGCGCTCTATTATATATTATGTGGGTTACAAACCCCCCGCAAATGGTCCATCTGGCAATTACAAGTATGACATATTTTAAACCCACAGTCCATGGGAGTATTGGCTCCCGTCGATCACAATTATAACTTATTGGGGTTTCAAACCCCAATAAGGGGGCACTCGTTGTTCTACTGATCGGGACTATGGCATAATGGACTTTCATAACAACTGCAAATAGGGCCTATTTATAATGGATTTGAAACCCGATATGTCAAAGCTGTGAACAACGTAACCCTTTGCCCCATTGAGGGTTTGACATTCCAAATGCCATTGCTCTGATTGAAATTATACCCATTAGTGACTTCAACGCCCTATATGTAATTAATATTTCAAATGAGACCTGTGGTTCTTGAAACAAAACAAAAAATATGTTATTTTTATGAGTGAGAATTCACCGTAGAGTTTTCTTGGTGGGAATTCCCCTTTAATCAAAATATCTATCGCTACATAAACATTTAAAAAACTGTCTTCACATTTTCTATTACACACGAAGGTTGAGTTAGAAGTCTTGTTCCATTTTCCGTTATTTTTTATTTACTCCTATAACCCAGAGCCCTATAAGGAGAGTTACGTGTCGTGAGACCTGTCTGTGTAGCAGCGGACTCTCAAGTCAGGCTCAAAATATTTATAATTATCGAGGGAGTGTAAATAAACATTCTTTTAAAATATTTTTCGAAGTATAAAACAATATAAGCTTTAAAGATCTATTTAAAAAAATAATTTCATCAGAAACTATCTTATTCTGGGGATTCTATTTTGTTTCGGATAAATTTATTAAGGAGATTAAAAAGTTGAAAGAATATTTAAATTATATGTAAAGAAATTAGAAAAATGCAACAAATAGGATTTTCAATAACAGAAATGGTCGTTCAACTAATTAGATCATCATTAGAGAATATCCAATGTCATGAATTATTACAATATATATCAAGTATATACAAATTGTTTACACATACATATACGAGAACAGACGACTATAGTAAAAAAATAGGTCTAATAAAACATCGAATTATTTGGAAGGAGAAAGTATGTTCATGAGAAAATATGTAAGTAATATCAAATTCATGTATGTTATAATAAATTTTTATATACCAGATTAGTGAAATGATTAATTATAATATTTATAAATTATAAAATAAAAATTTTATTTTAAATTGAAATTTATTTTACAATACGTAGTAATAAAAAAATAAAATATATTTATAACTTATTTTATACTGCGTGTTGGAAAATATATTTCAATATTTAAAATAAATAAATTATGTGTTTAGATATATATCTTTATATATATAATATTATATATTATATATATATATAATATATATATTATATAATAGATATATTCTATATATATATATATATATATCTTATATATCTTATATATATATATATATATATATATATAATATATATGTTCGTTTACTATATATAAGGGACGTTTATTTTGTCTCTGTTTTGTCACTTTTATTTAAATTACGACTGCGTTGTTATGTAAAGTGTCAATATTAATTATGAAGTCTTGTCAATGATATACCAGCGAATGATCATAGTCTGTTGACAAAAAAGAAAACAATAATAAAAACAAGTTTAATATATATAATATTCATCAAATAATTTACTACATATATACACTACTATATATATTTAAAATATGAACATTTACATAAATATAATACAAAATTAAACTTTCTTATTAACACAGAGTAAAAGTTGTTCTTCGAAATGTTGGTAAAAAAAAATGAACTATTACCTTTTGACGATTAAATTTCAGGCGAATCCAACCCATCGTCCATGGAAGTTACCTCTTCCAGCAAATATTTTCGCCCTTTTCTATTTGCTCTGAATTGAAAGGACGTATTTTTTTTGGGTTAAATATATATTATTATTCTAAAAAAATATAGTGAAATACACAATAACATAGAAAACAAAGTATATAAATATATATAAATATAAAATATAAATATCTAAAGACAGTTACGTTAAAACAAAAACATAAATGAACATTGTAATTAAAAATTACTGTCTAAAGAAAAAAAAAACTAAATATATAATATGCACCTAAAAACAAAACAAACTTAATCTCTATTCAATCTGTAACGGCGGTGTCTACGTATGGTAGATTTGATGATATTGAGGTATTGGAGGGAATTGGAGGGAATGAACCTTATTAGGCCACCAGCAAATGTCCACGAGATGCAGAGACGCTTGGAATTTTAATGCCATAGGGCAATACAGAGCAGCTGTCCCAATCATTATAGCTCTGAGGTCTTCAATTTTTATATACGAATGATTTGTCAATTTCTTGCTATTAAAGATTTTATGCTTAAGAGCGAATATTCAATTGTCTTATGATGAGATGCCAGCTTCTGTTTTCGCCTGAAGGGTCCAAAACAAGATCGATACATTAATGATATTGGAGTCGATATCTTCCTGTGGAAAGACATTTAATTTTTTTATTTTTTAAATATGTATTTCGTGACACTCATCTAAAAATATTCATTGACAATGATGTATATACGAGTTAGAAAGGAGTTAACAATAAATAATGGTGGGGGCATTAATATATTCTTTAAAAAAAAACAGGTAAGTGCAGTAATATTATTCGACAGTTAATATAAAAAAACAGGAATTTCTTAAAACAGGAATCAATTCAATTCTAACAGTGTTAATATCAATAATAAATATTTGAAATAAATTAAAAAAAGACCGGAAAAGAAGATCGGATAAGGCTTTAAAAGAGATGATCAAGTTGATTTGATTAAGAAGGGGAGGGGAGGAGGGGAATAATGTAAACAAATAAAAAGTAGTAAGATAAAGCTCACTTTGGAACGCGGACTTGGAGAAGGGCTTCCACCTCTCTGTAAATGATTGAAGCCATATGCGTGGGAATGGGGCGGTTCCTGCTTCTCGCGGCGTAAATCATACCGATGACTTTGGTGAGGACGGCGTCTGCTTGGAAAGCGCATTTACTCTCCGGATGAACTGCAAGCAGCCAATCTTTCTTCTTAGGAAAATACCAAACTCCTCCAGCAACAAAGGTTCCACTATTTTTCTAATGGGCATCACCGCGCTGCACTCGTAGAAAAGATGCTCCGAGGTCTCCGTGTTGTCATTACAAAAAGAGCAGAGCTGCTCCTCAACTTTTTCCTTCGATTTATTAGTGAAAAGGCTTGACGTAGCAAGCCGATACCTCACCCATTTTTGACTAGAATTGGTGAATGGATTTTTCATTACTGTCTTCCATCCACAGTCGAGAAGACCTTGGTCCTCTACAGCGAGTCTTACCATTCTTTTTTCACAAGGGTCCTGGCGTCATGTGCTTTCAGGTATACGTTTATGCTATTTTTTAATTCTATTTTGGGGAGTGCCTCCAGTGCAATATAAAAGGGTGTAAATGGGCCATATAGGGGGACGGAATGTGAATCTTTTTGTAAAATTTTTGATGCCAGTAAAAAAGTTTGTGGGCTATATTTCCCGTAGCTGCGAGATTTGGCCCCTTGATGTGAGGTTATCATACTTTAAAAATTCCTCAGTACTTCCTATGATTTTATTAAAGTTCAGTGGTTCATGCTCCTTTAATAAATCGAATACTCCACTCATGGCGGACTCCCACGATAATACCATATTAGCCCATGACACATCAATGCTCTTCACAATTCTAAATAGTTCATCGGGGCCCATAAAGATTCGTTGCTCGAACAGACACCTTTTTTAACTGCAAATTTCTTTTAATATTAACAGCCCAGAATTCTTCCCTCGTCCTCAGTCTCCTCAGCCAAGAAAGGTTCAAGGACTTCCAAAATGATTCGAGATCAACGAGGCCCAACCCCCAGTCGTGAACTCGAGTGTGTGTGTGTAATCCGTTATATTTCAGCACGAAGTAGCTGGTCTAAAATAATAAATATAATTTAATAAAATAAAACAAAACAATAATAAAAACACAAACTAATTAATAAGCGATATATATATACATGAATATATAAAATATAAATAAAAAACCACATCGATTTTTTGGGGAAATCATGCCATGAGATCGGAGTGATCTATAGCGCCACTCCCTCGGCGAGAGCTATTGCTGCATCCCTGGCAGCTCTCCACGTCCTGGCCTGTCGCAACTGGAAAGGAAGGCCAGAAGGACCCGGAGATTTATATTTCTTTTTATAATTGTTTATAAAGTCCATAATTTCTTGTTCCGTGATCGGATTTATGGGTTCCTTTTCGTCGGGATTATGAGGAGATAATTGGTACAATCCAACCTTAAGCTCCGGGGAGTAATTAAGCCTCATGTCTCTCCACAATTTACAGAAAGAACATCTTCTGAATTTTGGCAGTCCTGACAGGAATACAGGCTTCCAAAAAAAGTTGAAGCTTCGTTTCTTATAAACTCTAGGTCACTCGATATTATGCCCTCATTGTTTCGTAGTGCTTGTAGTTTACCCATATTGCTTATATATCCCTCCAAATGCTTGAAAGAGGACTTCCCCATTATATTTTCCTCCGCTAAGGCTGACTTCAGTCGAATAAGAGTGCCCTTATTTTCATAATCAATCATTTTATTGATTTGGTCATTTATATCTGACGGGTCTTCCGAAGAATGTGCCATTAATTTTAATTTTTCCATTTTTTCCCTTCGTTCTTTAGCTTTATCAGATCCCGCTTTTAGGAAGATCCCCCTGGACGAAGATTCTATTTTTTCAAGAGTGAAGGAAGGCGAGTAGATTCCAATGTTCATTTTATGAGTGAGGCTCGTTATTGTACTTATTATTTTTTACGTGTTTCTTGACATTTAAGATGACTTATGTTTAGCTTCCAATAGGATGCATGTTGATTTTTAGCGGTATGGAATCTCGCTACTATTGGGCAATGGTCAGATATGAGCGGGGGAAATTTATCAAAATCAGAAAGACGAGTAGCAATTTTAGAAGACACTAATATATAGTCCAGTCTACTTTCGAAAGTTTTGCTGTCTTTAGCGGAGCCTTTAAAAGTCATTAAAGGATTTTCCGGTTGAAATATAAGACCACTGTCTTCGAGTAAGTACTTAGAAATTACTTTTTCGAGATTCAGACCATTTTTTTTGTTTCTAGAACCTGGGTAATTGTTACAGTCTCGTTTGGGATCACGTGTGATATTCAGATCACCTACAACGATTGTTTCTAGGTGGGAAGGGTCGTGGCTGACAATATTCGTGTAGAAACGATCTACGTCCCTATTAGGTCCATATATACCATATAGCCTGGCTTTAGTATTTAGGAGATCAATGTCAATTATCACATAGTTTCCACTTTCGTCAGTGCTTATCAATGAAGGGTTTAATGATTTATTAACAATTATTGTTACCCCTCTAGAAGGATGTGTTTTGTTTGTTTGGCCATTCGACGCGAAAGAAATGTGAGAGGAGGGTATAATGTCGAGAATAATTTGGGGATTGACCAGGCGTGTGTCCACAAGGACTGCCACATCTGGAAAGCCTATCAATTTTAAGTATTGGATAGTTTTGTTTGTTCTATGAGTAGAAGCTATTGAGTTGACGTTGTATGATAGAATAGATATCATATTATCTTTTTTTGTTGGCTTTGTGTTTTTTGTTGGAGATCTTTTGTGTTGTAGGGTTCATACTTTGAGATGCAGACATGAGCACATCAGTGATGCTTCTTTCATTTGCACCTAAAGGATCAATGACATCTGAGGCGGCCGAGTTTGCTGGTGGAGTGTTGTAGTTCGTGAGGTGATTCCACTGTACTGCCAACGGGAAGTTGTAATGGCTGTTCATTTTCAGACGAATAATGTCTAGGTCTCTTTAGTGAACTGACATTTTCTACTAGTTTAAGGATTTTGTTTCAGTTTCAGGGCTTAGTCGCAGCGTTTATGTCCGCTTCTTTGAAGTCATTGACAACTGTTTTTAGGGATTCTGGCGAGGATGAATCACAATCCACGAGCGTGGCTGATTTAGTATTGGATTCTAGGATTGAGGGAGCGAGAGGTTCAAAATTGGTTGGGGGTTCTATTTCATTGGTCGTTTTGGTATCTGAGAGAGAGGGTTTATTATTCGTAGAGAGGGATCTTTGGTAGTCCTTGATTGAGACCTTTTCATTATTGCATTTGGATATTGTATGAAAGTATTCAAAGCAGTTGGAGCACTGTCGACGACTTTTTTGGAATTCAAGTTTTATTATATGACCATTCACTGGTAAGAAAGTTGGGAGTTTACCAGCTTCAGCTTTTACTCTTAAGAGTAAGTTGCATGAACCTAGTTCTTGAGCCATTCCTTTAAAAGCCGGGTGGCTGTTTAATTTAGTTCTATTGATCTCAGATCTGTCGTAGCCTAGAGAGGAAACTTCTTCTGCAAAAGTACCCAAAGCTTTAGTTAATTCTTTTTCAGACGCTTTCCCAGGAACTTGAGAGCTCTAAGGGTGAATGGTCTTGCAATATTTTTCAGGAGAGAGTTTCTCAGCCCTGGAATGTCAATTATAAACTCCGACTTACTCGGCCGTTGTTCGTAGACAAAAGGAAGCTCAATGTTCGCAAATTTTATTGAAGACATTTAATTGAATAAAATACCTCACAGTCCTTAATAAATGACAATCTACAAAAGCGTGTATTATATTATTGTATAGAATGCCACAATTATTGCAAGGCTAAAAAAATTTAATGAGCCCAGTCGAGATTTGAAATTGAGCTGTAAATTTGGACCCATCAGCAATACTCCAGGTCGAACACGAAATTCTTTTTTCCATGAGGAAGGAAGACTAAAAATGCTTAAAAACTTACTTATTATTCTTTTTCTTCATAAAACTTCTGCCTGTCAAGATTCAATTTAAAAAACCACGGCATTGTAGGGCACATGGTTTTGACAGACCTCTGAAGAGGAAACCTAAATCTACCTTCCGTGAAAATGGAAGCTGCCCCCACGTCGTGGATTGTAATAATTCCATTCAAAAGAGCTGTTTTTTCTAAGGATGAGGGATCACCAAATCTATTAATAAAAGGTCGGACACCCCTGTTTTTGTGAATAATATCAATCGAAGAGTCTGATAAATATTCCGGGGTAGCATGCCATATACCTTTTGCATCGACGCAAGAAATGGTGAAATTTTTTCCAAAACTTCATTAGTTAAGGGGGTACCTAAGTGTAGCCAAGAATAGTACTCTGAAGAAGTATATAAAAGTCGCCACTCTTTGTCAGGAAAAACTCCTAACTCCCCTACAATCTTTTTAGAATATTTGGAATTATAAATCTCAACTGACACAATCCGCCGCCAATCCTGTCTTTTGGACGCTTCAAAGAAGGAATATAGCTTTTGTGGAAGAGGGAGTGAAGCCGCGCATCTTCCTCAGCTATTGCAGACTCAGCTAAAGACGGCAAAGAGGTTGCTTTATATAAAACAAGAGGAATTATACGACAATTATATAGATCAATACGGGTTTGTAGAGCAAGATTTCTCCACTGACGTATCTGTTTATAAATAGTTATATTCAACTTTGTCCAATTATTTCGCGACGCACCTGTTCTTGTCCATTGTATCCCTAGAACATTAATAGCCTCTTCAACTTTACATCCATTAATTTCCATACACTTTTCGGGAAACCAGGATCCCAAAGGTAGTATGGTTGTTTTATTTTTGTTTGTGGTAAGTCCTGATATGTTCGAGAATTTGTTGAAGAAGGACACAAGAACGTTTATACAAGCAATAAGTTGCCTTGCAGATGAAGCTTCAATAAACAAAGTAATGTCATCCGCATAGAGATCTATTAGATGCTTTTTTCCATTGAAGGAAACTCCAAACCCCCCATATTCCTTTTTAGCGCTCGTGTAAGTTCATCTATAGCACATATGAAGAGAAGTGGAGCCATAGGACAGCCTTGTCTGCAACTTTTTTTAAATAAAATTTGCTCACTGTTTTTGCCATCTAAAGAAATGATAGAAGAGCCATTGTTTAATAAAGCTCTTATGGGATTAAAAAAATGTCTAAGTAGAAGTTTTTTTATCGAATTTAAAATATGGCCATGGTTGACGGAATCGAACGCTTTTCTAAAATCAATAGCAATCACTGCACCAAATTTTTGACTTCTGTTGAGGGATTCAGTAGCTGCAAGAATGTTTCGCGATATGTCAGTGATTTTTCTTTTCTTGAGGAATCCTTTTTGTTCCTCTGAAAAATTTCTGTTTAAAATAGGTTCTATTTGTTGAGCTAAAATTCCCGATAAAATTCTATAAGCATAGTTTAAAACAGTGATAGGCCTCCAATGATTAAAATCTGTCCCATCACCTTTTTTGGTATAAGTGCAATCCTACCTTTGCATAACGATCGCGGCATCCTACTCGATTTTTCCATTACATCGCCAATAGCTAAAAGGTAAGGAGCAACTTCCTTAGGAGCAAGAGAGAAGATAGGCCCAGCTAAGCCATCCTGGCCTGACGATTTTGAATCTGTAAAATGTTTTTCTATAAAATTTTCTATTATTGTATTGTAAAAACTTTAGTCTTTGATGATTTTTTCGGTTTTGGAAAATCTACTCGTTGACCACCTAAAATATCTGAGAAACGAAGATGGAAATAGTCTAAAATATCAGTTGATTTAGAAATAGTTATATTATTAACAACAGTCTTCCGTATGATTGGAGCAGAACCAGTATTCGTTCTGGGCAAATACTTTATCCTCAGGCTATGATTTGATACATATTCCTTTTTCTTTAGCATTTCTGACTCCACAATGTCAAAGATTCTATAGGAATTGAAAAGATCAGAAGAAAATTGTTTAATAAAAATAGAGGAGCTGTTCAGAAGACTCTCAATTTCACTCTGAAGTTTTGCGGATCTCTTCTTAAAAGATTTAACAAACCTTTTGACCGTTTTAGTAGCAATTTGAGCGAGAAGTGAGTATGCATTTTTTGGGGTAATCATACCGTTATTTTTCGAGAAATTTTGTTTAAGATTATTTATAAAGTCATTATCACCAAATATCCATATTGGAACATGTAATTGGTTTTTCCTTGGCACATAGCGCAACGTAATAGTAATCATTTTGTGGTCGGAAAATGGTTCAGCTCTATAGCAAGCGTCTTTAATATTTCTTACTAAGATGTTAGATATTAGTACCAAATCTATTCTAGAAGATTTATTGCCACTACTCCATGAGATATTATCCTTCGGATTGAATTTTTTGGTTAAGTCTACAAGCCGTAGTTTGTTTATTAGTTTCAAAAGAATCGCAGAATTGGGGTAAAGATGTGTGGGTTCGTCAATATCTACATTAAAATCGCCAATCATTAAAAGAGGCATATCGCCGTCATTTTGGGCGTTTAAAATTGACTGGAAAAACTTTGAAGATCGGATATTGGGTCCGTAGATATTAAATATAGAAAATGTGCATCCAGAAGGGTTAATATTATTTGATGCCAATCACCTTCATCGATATATTCTTTGACAAATACTGGCCTTGATAGTTTTTTAGTAATGAACGTCAGAACTCCCCTCTTGCCAGACCCGGAGAAAAACTGGTGGAACATACTGGGAAGACATATGTTGCATGACTCAGAGCATGTTGAGGAGGTGATCGTTTTTATGTCTTGCAGACATAAAATTTCAGGCTTTAAAGATACCAAATGTTTCATTAGAGCATATCGAACGCGGTGGTCTCTTCCTCCTCTTACGTTAAGCGATATAATTTTCGACAAGCCAATATTTGTGCAAAGTTCATTTGTTGTATTCAAGAGGAAGAAATCTGTTATTCTAGACTGGTTCATGGTCATTACGAGTCTTTTTGTTTTGATTTATATCAATTTTTTCCACTGTGTTTTGCGAATCGAGTCTGTTTCTTTTACTATTTGATTGCGATCTTGTTCTACCTACCAAGATTGCTTTGTTAGTCATAGATGGCTTCTTAAACTTTTCCGTAACTTTTAGATTGTTTGTCGAAGAGATTATTTCAATATCAGAGTTGGGGTTTGATATTTCGTCATTAGAAACTACATTATTAGTCGTCTCTTTAGAGGTAGCTATTGCTTGCTTGTTTACGATATTATTAACGGTAGCCGTTTCCATGGATTCCTTTTGAAGGGTTTCAGATATTGGATTTGCTTTGTTTTGATCCACTTGTTTATTAAAAATATCACATCATCATTTTCTGTAAAGAATTTCACTTCATTTTCTTTTATTTTCTTAATTCGCGCAACCATCCAGTTCTTATAAAAAACGATAGACTTAGTCTTCTCTTTACATGAAGAGCTATAATGTCCAAACATAAAACAGTTGCCGCACTGCTTTGTTTGTCCGAGAAAGCTTAGGGTTTCAATATCATCACCTAGCGGAATTAATGAGGGAATGTTCTTAGGGTTTCCAGTGACATTGATTACCAAGTCTGAACCCTTTGAATTCCAATGTTCATATTTAGGATCATTGAATATAGCAAAGTTTTTCAAGAAGTTCTTTTCGGATATAGACGCTTTCCCAATTTGAAAAGAATTGACTTTACAAAATTGAATTCAGGCAGATAGCTCGTTGCAACGGCATCTCCCTGGACTCAAAATACGAGTCAAAACGATAGTGTATTCCTCTGAGTAAAGCCTCTGCTAATGGTCTACACTTATTAGACTGTTCCTTAATTCTTTTCAAATGAAGAATAAGGGACGAGATAGTGGGTAGCAGATGACCTAAAAAGATGTTATTCTCACTCTGAAGAATGTCTAGTGCTTGTGCAAGATAACCACTTATTGTTTTCCATTCTTCTAGAAATAGCCATTCCTGTCGATTGAATGATTGGGTTGGAATAAAAGAAAAAAAGCTAACCATAGCTGCATGATCTTGTTCGTTGAGATTCATTATTCTTTGTACAGAGTCGTACAAGCTGTTCCACCTAGTTTTCGTTGGTGTAATTAAAGTTGTCTTGTCACCAAAACTTCGCTTTAACTTCATCGGCAAATTTTGAAGAGTGATTATATTTTGTCCAAATTGCTTGCAAACGTCCAAAAATAGAGTGAAAAGTGTGGCTATAATCCTTTGCATATAATTCGCTACTGCGATACATTATCTTCATGGCATCTATGAATTTATTTTACATGAATAAACTTGTATGTTTTATATCATAGTTATAAAGTGAACGATGAACGATTAAAAGTTAATTTTTGTCGTTCATCGTTCATGAACGATTTTTTGAACGATGTACGAATAGCACTTTTGAACGATAACCCACAAGCCTGCTCTTGATACATATAAAAATCACTCACTACATTCCTCCCGAGTTCTCCAGACTTTTTTCAAGCATCACGCTTGAAGGATCCATTAAAAAATGACCAATACTGTTGATATTTCAATAAATTAGTTAAAACTGATTGAAACCATTCCCCATACTACTACATGACTTATATTTTTCAAACTGTATTGTACAAAATATTTCACAACAAGTAATAGTTATAAATGAAATTGGCCGAGTTGCTTTTTCCCCCTTATTAATTCGTTCCCTCCAGTTTTTAAATTTAATTGGGCATTAAGATATCGTAGTCTTATCATAGTTCGTGTTTTGGAAAAAAGAGAAAGAACAGATTTGTCATATTTACTCCCAAATGATTCTACCAGGACTTGAAAAAATCTATTTATGACTTGAGGACTTCGATCCAGAGATGGCGAATAGAATTCTTTAAACTTTTCAGCAAATAATTTACAATCATATAAGAAAGAATCTGAAGGCACCATCAATCCTCCTCTTGATAAATGGTACAACCAAGGTGTACAATCATTACTTAGTATAATGTCATTACTCTTTTTACTGAGATTTGGAAATGAGTGTTGCATTTTATAGGCAATATATCCAAACACATAACTGAGCCCTTGGAAGTCAAGATACCATTTTTGAAACTGATTTAGTTGGTTTTGTAAAGTTATATGGTCAACAGGTGGCTGGTCAGAAATATCAATCGAAAATTCAAATTCTGTGAAGTCTTCTTCGACACCTGTTGCACTAAATATGTCCCTTGTGACTATCTTTGTTACGGAATCTTTTTCGGCTTCATCCACCATCCTATAGTCATCAAGTTCATGTTCTATTTCTACTGAAGGATTGTTTACCAAAATTTCGGCGTTTTTCCCTATTTCGAGTATCCTTAATCTTTTTAAAGTTCCAACAGCTCCTGGATGATCATCATCACCACCAGCACTCCTCAAGCGAGAAAAAAAGTTTTTTAGACAATCCTGATTGGTTCTTGACATTAAAATGAATGAAAGAGGACCATGAGACATTAGTTCATGGAATAAAGCTCGAGTTGACTTTATAGAAACTCGCATTCCTCTCTGCCAAGGCAATTCATTTTGTTTTCCCGTCCAATAATTTTAAATGAATCCAAAAACCATTTCCATTTTATCCAAAGCATTTAATTGATCTTCACCATGGATACCTAATGCACACTTAAACTTGACCGTGCCATATATCTGCCTGCTAAATACATCAAACCAATTATTAATAATTTCAATGGCATTTTCTTTGGTCTTTGCTTCCTTACTTGGATTATTTAATGTAAAAGCTTTGGCCATTGTATTACTAAATAACTGTGCAGCCTATCTAACTCTTTGTCTGGCTCCTCCTTTACAGTGAATATGAAGTGGCTGGAGTTTGAAAGCTATTTTAAATTCACCCGAATCCTTCATGATCAAATCCTCAAAATCATTTTTTATTAGAGGGGCCAGACTTCCATCCTCTGCAGGAACCATAAACCTTTTGTCAAGTAAATGATTCCTGCAGAGCTTGAGAAGATGAGGTCAATCAGGAAAAATATAGATTACCCTGGTAGAATCAAATGGATTAGTAAAGAAGAAGTTACCTTTGTCAAGAACGAAGAGTGTGATTCCCAAGATCACTCACAATTGCTCTGACTTCAAAACCATTGGTGTCGACTTTCACTATGATATCATCAAGGAGCTTTTGTTGTCATAGTGGTATCAAATTGGAACCATATTGGTTGTTTCCATTTTTCAACTAAGCCCCTCATCATAACAACTTGGACTTTTGAGTGAGGTCCATAAATTATTTGAATTTTCATGTCCATCTAATATTTTTTCTTAATTTGACACTCGTCAAAATATAAAACAGAAAATTTGAAATTAGAAGTTTTAGTTTTCATCATTTCATGGAGGACTTTGAAGCTGTCTTCTAAGAATCCCGGATTCATTTGAAACTCTTCGAGCCATCTTTCTTGAGTTCGAATACTCGGCATTTGTATTACTTTTGTTTGCCTGAGATATCCAAAGACACGTTTACTCATAGATCTTACTATCAGAGCTGTAACGGTATCTTTTTTGGAGTAATGGAACCATTTTTTATCAGGGGTTAAAACTCTCATTGCCTGGGCTAGAGTACATTTCTGAATAAGAGTCTTCCTAAGTTTTTAATGCTTTTTACACTGGTTTCTAGTCGCATGAGCCTCTTTGTGAGAACTGTAATGAAAGAGTGCACGCTAAAATAACTCACGAAGGAATTACCGTGCACCCGATTATAGCAATCTTTCAATTTTCGATTCCACTTTTATAGTAATCTTTCGTTTTATCTGAAAAATAGGCTTCTGTCTCGGCGATTACTCCATCATTGTCCTTAAATTTCTTGCCAGCGAGCATTCTCTTCAGTCCTGCAAACAGGAAATAGTCGCTGGGGGCTAGATCTGGAGAGTACGGTGGATGGGGAAGCAATTGTATCCCAATTTATTTTATTTAGCCATTGTTTTCATTGACTTGTGACACGGTGCATTGTCTTGGTGTAACAACACTTTTTTCTTCTTCAAATGGGGTCGTTTTTCAACAATTTCATCATTCAATTGCTCCAACAGGGTTATGTAATAATCGCTGTTGATTGTTTTCCCCTTTTCAAGATAGACAATTAATATTATACCGTGTGCATCCAAAATACAGACGCTATAACCTTCCCAGCTTTCTGTTGCGTTTTTCCTCGCTTTGGATTCGGTTCATCATATGCAGTCCACTCAGCAGACTGTCGATTGGACTCGGGAGTGAAGTAATGGAGCCATGTTTCATCCATTGTCACATATCGACGCATAAATTTGGATTGATTACGATTGAACAGCTTCAAACACTGCTCAGAATCATCAATTCGTTGTTGTTCTGGTCGATTGTGAGCTCTCGTGGCACCCACTTTGCACAGAGCTTTCGCATGTCCAAATATTCATGCACGATATGCCCGACGCGCTCTTCCGATATATTCAGAGTCTCAGCTATCTGGATCCACTTCACTTTACGGTCATTTAAAATCATTTTGTGGATTATTATATGTTTTCTGGTGTAATCACCTGTTTTGGGCGTCACTGTGCTTATCATCATTCGTGCTCACACGACCACGTTAGAATTCAGCAAAACATTGACATATGGTTGCTTTCGATGGAGCAGACTCCGGATAACATCTTCAAGCCCAGTTTTAGTTTCGACGGTATTTTTTCCCATAAAAAAATAATGCTTTACACGAAATTCGTCTTTTTCCATTTTTTTCACAATAACAAAAGTAGCTTCACTTAAAACGCAATATCTCACAAACTAGTTGTCAGACAGCTGTTATATTTATGCATGTATGTTTTGAAGGTTGGTACTAGCTGACAGTCATATGAAAACAAATCCACTGGCGCCATCTATGTGTTAGTCTCGGGACTTATCAGCCGACCTGTATATATATATATATATATATATATATATATATATATATATATATATATATATATATAGATATATATATATATATATATATATATATATATATATATATATATATATATATATATATATATATATATATATATTAGGGTGGTTCTTATTTTCCGTTTTTCAGATTTGAGAGTCGGGCACCCCTAGGGTTTTACTTTAGTGCATATATAGTTTATAACTGTTGAATAGGCTGTGGATGATTTTAATACCGACTTGACATAGAAAGAGAAAAAAACTGAAAACATAGAGACATCTCTGGCCTCTCTTTATTATAGTATTAAATCTCACAAACCTCTCCCTTTTTCATAACAGATTTTTACTAATTATTTTTTTATTTCTTACATTATTACAAAAAAATTCAATGCATTTTAATGCGTTTGTTTCTTTTATCTTCTAGATAATTATGAGGGCGGTCTTACTGTCTTCCTCTTTCACTTTCGTCGTCAAATCGGCCATAAAAATACTAAGAGAATGAATAAGCTTTGAGAGGAAGCCTAGAGAGCCTTCCGTGACGAGGGAGGCATTGAACTACTTACCATAAGAACAAGTCAGTCCCGACAAGAGACGATGGAGTTCCTCTCGTCAGGAATCCTGTCGAATAAGTGACTCCGGACACAGGGGGGAACTCCGTATCAAGGTTCTTCCTCTAGAGTTAAATAACTCAAGTTGTTTAATGTAGCGCAATAATAATAGTAACAGCTTTGTTATGAAAAAGTGAGAGGTTTGTGAGGTTTAATACTTTTATAAAAGAGAGGTCAGAGAGATGTCTCTATGTTTTCAGTTTTTTTCTCTTTCTGTGTCAAGCCGATATTAAAATCATCCACAGCCGTTAAATATATCACATTTAGTCTTTTGGTACAGTATTCTGAGTTTCCAATGAATAAAGGATACTTAACCATCTTGTCAGTTAAAAAGTGTTCATTTAATTAAAGCTAAAGGTTGCGTGAACATTTCACTTATGTCCCGAAGTTATTATTTAATCGAAAAATTTAATCCACCAGGGAAATAAATACATAATTGAACAATCTTCATATGTTAGTTCTTCCTGATTCTTTTAAAAAAAAATCAAAAATCTGGTTTCCACTTAATTACAATATATACGTAATGGGTTTTCAATCAAAACATTATAAGTATATATATAATTAGTTCAAAGTGGTTCCTTAAGATCATTCCAACCTGGGCCTCTGATATTCATTAGTCGTCATTAAAGAAAGTTAAATGAAAAAATTAAATTCTACAAAACAATTCTTTCATGAATAAGCATTTATTTTAAGGAATAAAATCAAAATAGCTTCTGATTTGGGAAAGTAATAATACATATTGCCATAAAATGGAAACTTCAATTTATTAACTTCAAATCCATTATATACATAAATAACATATTTAACATAGCCTATAAATTTGTGACCATATTTAAATTGAATAATGTGTGTTAAATATATAAGATATAAGCTGAGGTCAAATAAAATTTATTTAATTTTAAATATTAGCCCTCTTTATATTTATATATTTTATGCACGGAAAGAAATAATTGCATAAAAAGAACGAATAAATATCTCATTCCCAACATATTAGCAAACTTTTTTATGTTATTGCTATGAATGCAATAAAATACATCAATTTATACATTATTATTATAAACTAAAATGTTTAATTATGTTTTTTTACGCATTAACATCATTTATATACATTTACTTGGTTTGTGCCTGTATCTATTTTAGGGACTGTTGAATAAAAAAACTTTGCATGATTCCAGTCATTATATTTGCCCCGTCTCATCCTCCTCCTCAATGATCAGAGGAGAAGACGAGACGTTTGGGAGCTCCTTCATCAATGTGGTCGCTCCTAGCACTGACTCGGCTCATGAATATGTTCAACGGGACTCGCGGATCCAGATCCTTCTATAATAAGTACAATAATAGAGAGGTTTGTGAGGAATTTTAGCACGATGGCCGTGTTGAAGTGTGGTTTCTTTTTGTTTCTAGCTCAGGTAGGAGATCAAAGTAACCGTACCCGATTTTATTATATATCTACCGAATATCGATCAGTGTGGTAGATAAGAAAGAAAGAGAAATTTATTTATGTATCTGCTCAGTGACTTCTTCATATGCATTTAGTATCGGACAATTTATAACAAAAGACAATTAAGTGCATAATTTATCAAAAAAAAATTAGAGATAATTTGAAATTTAATATATGTCATTTTTATATAAACGATATATTCATTCGGATATTAAAGAAAATTGAAGGCAATAGCAAACAATTATTTCTTAACTGTCTTTTGTTATACGTTGTCCGATATTAAATGTGCTTTCAGCTCCGGAGTTGTTTATTTTGCAAAGTTCAACTTCTTCACACCAGGTGTCGCTTCCAGTTCTTAATACCGATTTACATTCGGTAGTCGCTGCTCTGTAAACGACCTATAAAATAACCTAATTTTTTTATAGGTCGGGGCAATAGACGTCAATAACGTCGAGGAAATAAGTAAAATACTTTTTATTAAACATAGAATGGCATCACAAAAATTATTGTAAGGACTCCTTTTTCCTATTCCCGAGACACCTAAATTGTTTCACCAAGTGACAGCCATTTTAGGTCCTTCTCCGTCATCAAAAAGCTCTTTAAGTCCAGTATTTTTTCCTCCTCTGTTGAATATAATGGTTATTATACTGGTCGCTAAGTAAATGGTTGTTCGTATTGGCATCTATTTAAAATTAGAATACCTGTTTACATTTATTTTCCGTGACTTACAAAGTCTTGATCCATGTCTTATTTAACGGGGAAAAGCGCATGTACAGTAATTTAATTGAGTTTGAGGTAACGGTAATCTCATCTTCATAATCTATCGATCAGTCTATTTATATACAACCATTGTAGTTGTGATGCGTGTGTGTGTGTGATACACCTATGCGACACGTTACCTCCTTGAAACATGGGATTGTCCCCTCTTGAAGCAGGCGAAAAATGCAGAGATCTCATAAGCGTAAAGTCACACCTTATTTTTTTCTTGTAACAATAAATCCATTGACCTTAACCCCTTCTAGTCAACAACAACAACAACTTATATATACATGAAAGATCATATTATGAAACTCAAAAAGCATATATCATAAGCGTCGTAAACAGACCCTTATATTGTTTTCGTAGAGGCAATTATCTACATATTTTTAGAATATAAATGCTTTTAGAGAAGATATTATTTCATTGGATAAAAGAGCGGGCACACTGAGAATTGTATCCCACCTCAGACTGATTAATGATATTGGAACAAAAACACATAAATAATCAGGTGAAAGGGAGCTGTTGTTAAAAGTCAAAGAGAATGTGAATTTATGTTATAACATAATTTTTATATTGAAAAATGTATTAAGATCATACAATAATGCACAGTACCGTATATACTTTTACCCCCCTTTTCCCTCTAGAAGTAATAGATATCAAACGAACAAATAAATATATGCAATAGAAGTAGGAAGAAATATATACTCTTTATTGCAGTCTTAGATACTCAGAGAATTACATTTATAATGGCGGGAGAATACAATAATTTTGTAAAGTTAAGGGAACTGTAAACGCAGGGGTAAATGACTGATACCTTCAGTTAACAGATCGGAAATAAGATTAATTAACGTTGAAAGGAATTATTTTTTTACTAAGTATCTGGGAAAAGGAAAAGAAAAGGTCTGCCGCCTCATCAGGTATTGAATATACATTAGGGCTGTTCTTATTTTTCAAATGTTTGAAATGTTAGCGACTTTGAGCATTTTCTGTTTCTTGGTGATAAAAGAAGACGACATACAAAGTTTGAACAAAATCGGTCAACATTACGAGGTCGCGCAACGAGGTCAAAGTTTTAAAAATTTAGTAAAAATATAGTCTTAAATATTGTTTTTAATTAATAAAATGGTGGACGTTACAGACTTCAATAATAATTATTAATTTAAAGGAAATCTAATTTACTACCAGACGTATGTTTGATGTTTTTTTAATAAAACAAAGTTTCCAGTAAAAACAAAGAAAAAGTGGAGTGTGTAATGTTAGCATATTTCATAGCTTTTTTTTGTATCAATTAACTTCACTCGCCTGTAGACGATGACTTGTTCGCTTCAGAGTAAAATAGTACTTTTAAGTTTAGTAAACCTTTGGATGATAAATCCAAAAATGATCTTGGTTGCATTCTATCAATTCAGAATGCAGTACAATCTGAGTTTACATCATATGATTCAGAGCCTGTATTGACCTATAAGAAATCGATTATGAAATATATATATATATATATATCAGAGCTGTGACTACCGAATGTAAATCTGTATTCGATACTACCGACGGTAGATTTCAAGTATCGAACCGATTAAACGATATTCGGTAAAAACTACCGAACACCGTACCGATTGACAATCGGTACCGTATATTTGAAAGTATGTCTTTGTAGCATTCATATAGAGACATAAAGATATAGATAACTTATTCCCTTCATAAGCAGAGAAACATCGTTCAACTGTCGCTTTGCCTAAGCGCTCCCTTGTATGAAGAAGTTGAGCTTCGAAATAAATAAACAATTATAACTTATAGTATTATCGAGCAGATACATAAATATACATTCAATATAAGCTTGTGCTATGTATTGAATACTTGAGTACCTGAAAGTGCATTCAATACGGGCAATAAGATCTTTAACCTTCCATTTCCTACAAAATCCAAGTACATTTATATAAGATTAGTATGTATTAAATTTCAAATAATCTCTAATAAATTATAGCAAATGATGTATATAAGTGTCCTTTGTTATAAACTGTCCGATATTAAATGCATATGAAGAAGTAAAAACAGATAAAAAAATATAATTATCTCTCTTTATAATCTACCGTACCGAATATCGATCGATAATGTAGATATATAATAAAATCTACCGAATACCGATATTCAGTATAAACCGAATATCGAACCGGCGGTAGATTTTTCTACCGAATCCCAGCTCTGATATATATATATATATTTTTTTTTTTCAATGATTCATTTATTCAAATTAACACATCAAACAATACAATAACATCATACTGTTAAAATTTCAGTCGATCACAAAATAATAAATTATATATATATATATATATATATATATATATATATATATATATATATATATATATATATATATATAAAGGAGGAACAGAGAGGAGCAAAGAAACAGAGAGGAGCAAAGAAACAGAGAAGAGCAGAGAGACGGAGGGAGAAAGCTGTCTGGTACAGAACAAACCACAGCTTGATGATAATAATAATGATAACATCGGGTTAAACTGTTAAACTTCAAACAAAAATAATAGATTTGGAGCGACATAAGTCATCGATTGTATAAACGTATGTCTCATGTTATACGAGCAGCAGTTCGAAAAACATGGTCTTTTTTTTCTGTGATTAATATAGCTTTTCGGGATCATTAATTTTTCTTATACCTATATATATAGATAAATGTAATGACTTGTGTTCAATTATAATATTTATTATTTAATACTGTTTTTCCGCGAGCATGCATATAATTTCATTCAATATATTCATGAGATAGAACTATAGAATAAATTTAAACAACCTTATGTTAATCTTTTAGTAAACTTTGGTTTATTCACATGATATCAGTGAATTAAGACGATAAAAAAGCCAATACTAATTAAAGTTGTTCACTATGAATTCTTAAGATAGCTCTTTAGCGCCTTCCATTCAAAAGGTTTTATTCAGTAAGGATTCATACTGGAAGAGATAAAGATATCTTTCAATAATTGTTCTTTTTTTCATCACAAAAACAACTCCAGGATAATTATTTTGCCGCCAAAAAATGTTGCTCATTATAATATATAACATATATATTTTTCATCTCATTACATATTGATGTATTGCAATTCAGAGGAAAAAGAGCTCCCAGGATGAAATAATCTTTCCTGAAGATATTATGAATGGCAAAATATGAAAATACCTTTTTTTTTTTTTTTTGGGGTTAAAATATATATTTATTATTCTAAAAAAATATAGTGAAATACACAATAACATAGAAAACAAATATATAAATATAAAAATCTAAAGACAGTTACGTTAAAACAAAAACATAAATGAACATTGTAATTCAAAATTACTGTCTAAAGAAAAAAAAAACCCTAAATATATAATATGCACCTAAAAAACAAAACAAACTTAATCTCTATTCAATCTGTAACGGCGGTGTCTACGTATGGTAGATTTGATGATATTGAGGTATTGGAGGGAATTGGAGGGAATGAACCTTATTAGGTCACCAGCACATGTCCACGAAGATGCAGAGACGCTTGGAATTTTAATTGCCATAGCGCAATACCGAGCAGCTGTCCCAATCATTATAGCTCTGAGGTCTTCAATTTTTATGTACGAATGATTTGTCAATTTCTTTGCTATTAAAGATTTTATGCTTAACAGCGAATATTCAATTGCCTTATGATGAGATGCCAGCTTCTGTTTTCGCCTGAAGGGTCCAAACAAGATCGATGCCTTAATGATATTGGAGTCGATATCTTCTTGTGGAAAGACATTTAATTGAATAAAATACCTCACCGTCCTTAAAAAATGACAATCTACAAAAGCGTGTATTATATTATTGTATAGAATGCCACAATTATTGCAAGGATAAAAAAATTTAATGAGCCGAGTCGAGATTTGAAATTGAGCTGTAAATTTGGACCCATCAGCAATACTCCAGGTCGAACACGAAATTCTTTTTTTCCATGAGGAAGGAAGACTAAAAATGCTTAAAAACTTACTTATTATTTCTTTTTCTTCATAAAACTTCTGCCTGTCAAGATTCAATTTTAAAAACCACGGCATTGTAGGGCACATGGTTTTGAGAGACCTCTGAAGAGGAAACCTAAATCTACCTTCTGCGAAAATGGAAGCTGCGCCCACGTCGTGGATTGTAATAATTCCATTCACAAGAGCTGTTTTTTCTAAGGATGAGGGATCACCAAATCTATTAATAAAAGGTCGGACACCCCTGTTTTTGTGAATAATATCAATCGAAGAGTCTGATAAATATTCCGGGGTAGCATGCCATATAATTTTTTGCATCGACGCAAGAAATGGTGAAAACTTTTCCAAAACTTCATTAGTTAAGGGGGTACCTAAGTGTAGCCAAGAATAGTACTCTGAAGAAGTATATAAAAGTCGCCACTCTTTGTCAGGAAAAACTCCTAACTCCCCTACAATCTTTTTATAATATTTTGGAATTATAAATCCCAACTGGCACAATCCGCCGCCAATCCTGTCTTTTGGACGCTTCAGAGAAGGAATATAGCTTTTGTGGAAGAGGGAGTGAAGCCATGCATCTTCCTCAGCTATTGCAGACTCAGCTAAAGACGGCAAAGAGGTTGCTTTATATAAAACAAGAGGAATTATACGACAATTATATAGATCAATACGGGTTTGTAGAGCAAGATTTCTCCACTGACGTAGCTGTTTATAAATAGTTATATTCAACTTTGTCCAATTATTTCGCGACGCACCTGTTCTTGTCCATTGTATCCCCAGAACATTAATAGCCTCTTCAACTTTAAATCCATTAATTTCCATACACTTTTCGGGAAACCAGGATCCCAAAGGTAGTATGGTTGTTTTATTTTTGTTTATGGTAAGTCCTGATATGTTCGAGAATTTGTTGAAGAAGGACACAAGAACGTTTATACGAGCAATAAGTTGCCTTGCAGATGAAGCTTCAATAAACAAAGTAATGTCATCCGCATATAGATCTATTAGATGCTTTTTTCCATTGAAGGAAACTCCAAACCCCCCATATTTCCTTTTTAGCGCTCGTGTAAGTTCATCTATAGCACATATGAAGAGAAGTGGAGCCATAGGACAGCCTTGTCTGCAACTTTTTTTAAATAAATTGGCTCACTGTTTTTGCCATCTAAAGAAATGATAGAAGAGCCATTGTTTAATAAAGCTCTTATGGGATTAAAAAAATGTCTAGGTAGAAGTTTTTTTATCGAATTTAAAATATGGCCATGGTTGACAGAATCGAACGCTTTTCTAAAATCAATAGCAATCACTGCACCAAATTTTTGACTTCTGTTGAGGGATTCAGTAGCTGCAAGAATGTTTCGCGATATGTCAGTGATTTTTCTTTTCTTGAGGAATCCTTTTTGTTCCTCTGAAATTTTTCTGTTAAAATAGGTTCTATTTGTTGAGCTAAAATTCCCGATAAAATTCTATAAGCATAGTTTAAAACAGTGATAGGCCTCCAATGATTAAAATCTGTCCCATCACCTTTTATTTACAATAAGAAGTAATAGTCGTGACGCGAATAATTGGTTAGAAATAAATGGACGGACCCGGCCTTGATACTTGAGTGTACATTCAAATAACAAAATAGAAACTTTCTCTTTCAACTATTGTTCGGTAGAAAATGAGTCCCATAATTTTAATTTGGTTTTGCCTGCTTTTCAGATTATATATATTTGATTAGTATATATTTGAGCGTTATTATAATTATTCAAAGGCTAAAGTTAACATGAGATGACTTAGTTTGTCTTCGTTTAGTGGCCTTAAAATCTCATTTAGTACATTCCATTTTTATCCATTATCAGTTATATTTTCTTTTTGTGACAATATTCAATAGTTGGCATTATTTGCATTATAGTATTATTTGAACAAAACAAAAAATACAAAAGAGCTTTTAACTATTTCTCAACAAAATTGACTTCTCTACACACCTTAATTTCCATGGAAGAATTCATAATTAATAGTATGTGCACGATATTGGGAAACCTTCAGAGAAATAAACTTATAAACACTTAAATTACCTCAAATTAATTAACCATATAATTGTGCAAGTTAGTAACAGAAACAGAAAAAAGTATTTCAAAACATATATTTTTTCTCATAAAAAACTTGAATTCAACTAGCCAATCAAATGAAAAAGACCTTGACAATCAAATGTTTAATAAATACAAAGATACAATCCAACTTTAAGTTATCTGCTTGTTAAACATACTCTACAATACAATGCTGACCTACAAACCTTATTTAGAGAATTAAGCAACCATCTAATTTGTGGTGGAATGGAGTCTTTGTGGCACAAGTTTTAAATGATATTAAGGCGTTAGCAAAATAAAAATGGAATTTAAATGGAAGCCATTATTATGAGATGAACAATAATCATAACTCTATAACAAACAATAATAAATTTATATGGATAGTTAAACGTCTCCAAAGAAAAGTGTGGTTATTTAAGCAAGGCAGAATCTTGCGAATTGTGTCTCGAAACTCATTTAATGAGTAAAATAAAACTTACGCATACCACTGTATATCTATCTATCTATCTATCTATCTATCTATCTATCTATCTATCTATCTATCTATCTATCTATCTATCTATCTATCTATCTATCTATCTATCTATCTATCTATCTATCTATCTATCTATCTATCTATATCTATATCTATCTATCTATCTATCTATCTATATATCTATATATATATATATATATATATATATATATATATATATATATATATATATATATATATATATATATATATATATATATATATATATATATATATATATATATATGTTTGTGTTCCATCAGAAATGTAATTTTTAAGTTTTGAATTAGAAATACTTAAATTACATATAATTCCCTCATAGATACATCATTTTAAGGGAAAAGACTGGAAATTTATGATTATTGAACATTAATTTGCATATTGTAGAAGTCAAATCTTCAGAAGCCTTACAAAAGTTGCTGGACATTACCCCCACCAGCCTGAAGACAGAACGGTGCACGCTCAGGACGTTTTTTTTGTCGTCTCCTGGCTATAAGTTTGGACACATCGGATGAGAGACTCAATAGAATCTGGTTTTTACATGTAAACTCGAACTTATACTACAGTCCAGAGGTGGAAATCAAAGGAGTTGAGATCTGGAGTGTGAGTTGGCCAGAGATTTTTCCGTCCTTCATTTAGAAACGCTAAAGTTTCTTTTTTTTTTTGCAATGTAGTGGAGCTCCGTCTCGCATTTACCAAAGTGAAGAACGAGTTGCAGAAAGGCGCAGTCTGGGCTGAGTTTTGTCCTGGAGCAATCTGAAGTATTAAAAAACATTCACCGGACGACAACCGGCCATCATCATCAAGGAATGCATGAATTATTAACAATGGCAAAGGAAACCTTAACATCATCCCTATCATTTTTTAGCAGATATTTCGAGTATTGTCACTTGTCCACACTACGTAGTTTCATCGATTGTTTTTTTATATTTCATTTATTTATTTACTCAGACATGTACTGCAATCTAGAAAAACATAACACGCCACAAATAATAGTGGTTACAATAGGATGTAAAATGTTGGGAGGGGGGGGGGGGGGAGAGTTCCGGAGCGATTATAAACTCTTCACATGCTAAAGGACATTTTAAATATTAAAACTAAACTATAAAGGACATTCCGTTAAAAACATATCTTAAAATTGGGTACAATCTTCTAGTTGAGGGGTTTTGGTGCTTCTGAATTTATATAAAATGAATTGAAATTTCGTTATAAAATAATTTATTTGATTTTGATTGGGGCCTATGTAAATAAAAACAAATTCTACAGATCTTAAATTTATGTTAAAACTTTGGGAGAATACTCTTTTCATTTGAAGTAATATCTCATCTACAAATAAACATTCGATTAAAAAGTGTTTTGATGTTTCCATTGAAGTCTTGCAGAAGAAGCAAAGCCTTTCCTCCATTGTTCTTCCATACACACTTCCTAAAGAGAGTGTATTGGTAACGATTCTATACTTTATCCAGTACAGCAAGCAATCAAGCCCACATGAGTTGAGAACAGTCATCACTTTTTCTGCCGATGAGGATATGCCATATATATCTTTCTACTTGATTTAGGTATTGTTTGGTTTTGTCGGCTGCTGACATTCTCAGGGTTTTGTTATTTACTTTCGCTAAAAAGTTATAAAAGCTATCTCTAGGTCCAATTTCTCTTTTTATTTATTAATTCTGTTTTTGGATTGTTTTACTTTCTAAAACCTCGCTTATTGTAAAATTGTTAAATCTGTTAAAAATTTCCCCTAGAAACGTAATTTTTTTCCTGATTGAGTATTTTCACTTGTCCACACTACATACTTTCATCGATTGGTTTATTGATGGAGGCAAAATAACTTCTCGTTAGTCCAAGTTATTCTATCGGCAATTTTGAGGAGTTGCTGAAGTATCCACGGACAAAGTTGCCTTCTTTGTGGGCATCAGTTAATGGTTGAACTGAAGTAGAATGATAAAAACGGAATCGAAGATCATGTCTAACAAATCCTCCACAACGTTGTTTTGGGCTGTGAAATTTCTGATAAGCTTTTCTGAGGGAGCATTGAAATGATCAAGAAATTTTGTAAACTAGATCAACTTGTAACATTTCGGCGCACTTCCACCAATTGTTGAGAATCAATGCACACTTATGTATATTGATAAAATTTCCCTCATTATATACAAATGACGTATACATAATACAATTAAAATTGTTTTAAATACTTCTAATTCGCAATTTCAAAATTATAATTCCGATAGAAACACTTTCTCCCTCTCCGTCTCTCTCTCTCTCTCTCTCTCTCTCTCTCTCTCATATATACATATATATATATATATATATATATATATATATATACAGGGCTTAAAAAATTAAGGTCTGAATTTACTAGTTAATGATGTTATTTATTTTTTATTTGCCAATTGTAAAAACAAGATTGGATTAGATAATTTGAATCCCGTTTAATGAGTTCACTCTGATGGATGTACATTGTACATGCATTAAGCCGGTTTCTTCAACAAGCTACTATTCATAAAGACAGGCTTATAGTATATAAATAAATGTTAATAACATTTAGGGCTAACAAATATTTTTATAATTCCGCAAGAAGTAAAACGTATATGTTATTTATGATCACTTCAATCTTTTAAAATTACCTTTGGTGTAACTGACTTTTTTATTGGGTCAAAAATTGTATAAAGAAATATCTTTTAAATCTATTTTTTGCTTGAAAATATTGCTTACTTGTTTGAAATATTGTATGTTTTTTAGTAGCAAACAATTGAAATATTGTTGTGGGTACAAATGCTTCATGAACTCTTTTGTAAATCTATATTTACACAAGCTACTTAAGTATTATTTAATTTTGTATAATGGATAAAAACAATATCAAATTATAGTATGTTTACCATTTAATATTTGATTAAATGTTTTTAATGTCCGAAATGTCGAAATATTTAAAAATTATATATATATATAATATTCATCCTGTCAAGGCTCTCGGGCTACTCATATCCTAAAGAACTCGTAGACATTTCACAATGAAGGGTATTGAAATTTGATAGTTTTAAATTCCTGAAAAATGTTAACTTAAATCCTCCTTTAATCACACACAGACACATAGTTAAATTTAATTTGAATAGTATAATACAACAACTATGAACATAAAGTTCATTAGGCTTTGTATATTTGTATTTTTCAAAGAATTGCGCAGGTAGTATCACTTGAATTCATGGGCTCTTGTCCAGGTGAAAAAGAGAAATTAGTCTGCCAACAATAACATATTTTTGCATTGTTTTTTCCTCATCTCCTATTCGATCCCATATATGTACAATTGTACATATTTAAGTGCACAAAATTTGCTATATGTACACTATTAACCAAAAAAGAGCACTCCTTACTTTAAGAGCCGATGAGAAGACCCTCCTTAATCAAGCAAATGAAACACCAGAAACAACATTGCATGATACAGTCGCTCCTTTAGGCCGGCTTATTAGGGGGTTTTACTACTTGAGCTAGCCAGGGATTTGACTGAACCATGTATGAAATGTGTATAATACTTTGCAAATATATATATATATATATATATATATACCTATATATATATATATATATATATATATACATATATACAGGGTATAGAAGCAAAACGTGGACTCGAGAGACAATTTTAGAAAAGTAATAATATAATTTTATTTTAATTAAATAATAATAATTATTTTAACAAAACTTATAGGCAGGGCCTTTGTGAGCACTCTCACTCGATGTGGCCTCCTTCAGCTTTAATGACAGCTTCCACACGGCGCCGGAAAGACTTGCAGGAGTTGATGAGGAATTCCTCCGACATGTTGTCCCACTCCGTCCTGATGGTGGCCTTTAGAGCATCCACATTTGGATGAGGAGTCCTGTTGGTCTTCTTCTCCAATTCGCCCCACACGGCGAAGTCCAACGGGTTCAGATCCGGCGAGGAGGAGGGCCACATGTCCTTCGGCCAAAAATGAGCCATGTTGGTAGTGCAGAACTTCTGGCACAGGTCCGACGTGTGTGATGGAGCACCATCCTGCGTCCACACATAGTTTCCCTCGGGGTAATTGGCCTTCAGCCATGGCAAAACTGTGTACCTGAGGACCTTGTAGTAAGTCTCCTTGCCAATCTTCTCCCCGGCCTTGAAAAAGAAGGGAGGCATCTTCTTCCCGTCTGACGCCACGACTCCCAGGAACATTGTCTGCGCCGGATGTTTTGTACGGTACACCCCCTGTACCTCTTCTTTTGTTTCCCAAGCCACCGGTCATTCCTCCTGTTGTAGACTTGGTCCACGGTGAAAATCTTCTTGTCGGAGAAGATTTTCACAATGGAGCCATTACCCTTCAACCAAGTGAGGATTTTCTTGCCTCTTGTGAGCCTTTTCCTCTTCATATCCTCCGTCAACAAGTGCCTCAGAGTCCTCGTGTATGAGGTTAATCCCAGATCCTCCCTCACTGCCCGGTTGATGGTCATGGGGTCCACAGAGAAGTCATTGGAGAGGCGGTTCATGGATTTTGTGGGGTCCTCCTTGATCTTCTTCTCCAGTCTCTCCAGGAACTCGGGAGTCCTCTTTAAATTGTGGCCACCACTTCCTGCTTTCCTCTCGAGGCCTTCCCCGTCCTTTTTCATTTTGGCAACCTTGAAAACAAGGCTCCTGGAGCACTTGACAATGTCCATGATCTTTGCCACCTCAATTTCTGCGTCAAGCAGATCTGAGATCCTTTTCTTTTTCGCGTCCTGCTCGCTCATTTTTGAGAATTGACGATTGTTTATTATTGATTATTTATGCTTAGAAAGGCTAATAAATCGGAATCTCAAAAAATATAAACACCCAACTTAGTAAATTTTTTGAGAAAATTAGCATTATTTAAGAGTCCACGTTTTGCTTCTATACCCTGTATATATATATATATATATATATATATATATATATATATATATATATATATATATATATATATATATATATATATATATATATATATATAAGTGTGTGTTTTCATTCGTCGCTCAATCCGGTAAACCATAGATGATGAACGATATAAATCTTCTGGGTGTGAAACATCTTATGAGTTATCTACTAAATTCTATTCTTAGATATCCAGCACCCATAATTAGACCCTCTTTTTGCATCTACCTTTAACTATGATGATCAGACACCATGCATCCTCACATAACAATATATTTTTTGGGGAGAATGATACCTTATTTCAACTAAGCAAACATCTATTGATGCCATTTTTCAATATATCTCTGACACAACAAGGATAGGTAATCAAGGGGTTGTCAACCAAGTCTTGAGTAGCTGTCACTTTAGCCAACAGAACATTATCGATTTGCAACAAATTATACTAATAAACATCAACAAGTTATTTACCGCTTAAAATGTCCCTGAATGCAGTCAATAATTTGGGAATTACTCTTTTGATTATTGACGATGTGTCAGCTTTCTTGAGCTCTATAGAGAAATCCATTTTAGGAATCTGTTTTTTCTTCAACTAAACAGCTCAATGCAAAATATCTTTTGAGGTCAGACGCTGCTCCATGGCTTCTATTAGCAGTAGAACAGGGAGCTAATTCAGTGTAGGAAAGTCTGCCTTGTCAAAGAGTTTTATGGATTATATAATGTCTTATTATATCCATAACTAAATCGTGAATTTGCAGATTACTTGCCAGGATATTATTAGATAATAAGTATGGTCCTTGAAGCATCAATTATGTCTGCAAAAGGGCTGGAAACCACCTGACTAATAAGTTTCTCTAACTGCAGACTCCAACATTTCTTTCCGAGTTGCCCCAATTGTAATAGAAACAAAATGCAATGTTTTATTATAATTAAACATCATTTAGGCTAAATCAGATTTAGCCAATAGGCTCTCTCAAATCTTTTCTAAAATAAATATCTAGAAGGATTTAATCTTTTTTCTGGAATTATTTTTTTATACAATCCTCAACAATCCTGTTTCATCTCTTGCTTTTATTTAACATTATTATAAATTTAAGTCTCATTGTTGTTTGTCCCCTTGATTTCCTCTCTAGAACAACAATCATATACATATACAAAATTGGGCGTTTAACGTTACTTATACGTAACGAGGAGTCTTTTTCTCTTATAGCTCATTAGAGCTTAATTATTCAATGCAGGGATTGAGGAATGCCTTTTTCATCTACTTGGACAATATATATCAATTTATATTTTCTAAGAACCATTCATCAGGGGGAATTATTATCTACAAAGATGTATTAACTGTTTGTTTTATATACTTAGCTGAGCCTTATTTTTTAAGCTTGTTAATTGGGTATGAACCATCCCTTCGTCTTTTGTTTACCTATGCAAAATATATAAGCATACACTGAGGTTAAAGTAATTTGAAGTATCTTCTTGGGAAGACCCTACTGAATATGACTGTATTTTCAAACAACGGCATAATGTGCTTGACTTGAAAACGCTAAATAAGACGCAGTTGAGGAGGACATAGTTATATTTGCTTGTGAATATTGACATGCTATAACATATTGCGTAATCAATTTAATAAATCATTAGATAGGTTAAAGACAATGATGTTTATATAAAATATTGTTCAGTATTAAAGTCATCAACTTTTTTTTAACATTGATAAACAACATTAAAATTCCTTTTTTCTATTTTATAGTATTTTTTTGTCAGTTGATTATTGGTTATTAAAGATGTTTATCTTTATCTTACTACTTTTTATTTGTTTACATTATTCCCCTCCTCCCCTCCCCTTCTTAATCAAATCAACTTGATCATCTCTTTTAAAGCCATATCCGATCTTCTTTTCCGGTCTTTTTTAATTTATTTCAAATATTTATTATTGATATTAACACTGTTAGAATTGAATTGATTCCTGTTTTAAGAAATTCCTGTTTTTTTAATATTAACTGTCGAATATATTTTTATAATATTACTGCACTTACCTGTTTTTTTTTAGAATCTATTAATACCCCCACCATTATTTTACTGTTAACTCCTTTCTAACTCGTATATTACATCATTGTCAATGAATATTTTAGATGAGTGTCACGAAATACATAAAAAAAGATGTTTATCAGTTTCATATTACTTGTTTTGTAAGTGTTAAATATTTTTTTAATTATTTGAAGATTCTTATCCTATTAAGAATCGCCTGTTTCCTCCCTCCCAAAATAGTCCCTTTTTTTGGAACCATCAACTTAAAACTTATTCAAACTCCAAAACCATTTGCTCTACCAACATTCGTTGAATGTTGTAAGTATCTCTTATATGAATTCAAAGGATGTGACCCACAATTTATATAATCTAAAAAAGATGATTTTTAACATATTTGCTTCGATACAATTGTATCCATGTTTGCATTGAATAAACAATATAGCATTAAAATTGGAAACTAAAATCGTATGAGCATTAAAATATGCGTCCCTGACTTTAAGAGGTTTGTAACCAAGGGTATATAAAACCTCTATGACCGTGGATTCCTCGGTTTGTGTAGCCTCGATTTAGTAATAAAAAAGATATGAATCATTTCTCGTAATTAAACTTCTTTAACCTGATTGAATCCCTCAATTACCCTCCTTCATTATTTATACAAGGATCCATTCTTAGTGAGGGAATAATTGTACTTTATAAATCCCAAGAAAACTTTCAGTGTACAGTTTTTATTTTAAACTATAATTCCATATTATTTTTCCTTCATAACCATAGCCAACTTGAAATATCAAATAATAATATATTATAGTTTTTATTCCAATTAGGGAGAATTATGAATTACAGGATCACAAGATTATATTACTTTAGTAACATAAGAGCTTCTACTAGATCGGGGATATTGTAAGTTTAAAGGAAATAAATCCAAGCGCATATCTATCTATGTATAAAATAATTCACCAATCTCTGTCCGTCTGTCTGTATCTCCTCCCACATTTATGGTCAGATTTGAACTTTGAAGGTACCTATGGAATCCTTGGGTCAAGGCGGACCTAATAAAACTATTTACAAAGTGATGGAACCAGAAATAAACCAGAAAAATCCCCTTTTCTGATTTTATTACCCACTTTTCAAGGTAAAGAGAGGAAAAAAGAAAAAGAAAAAAGCATCTCATGTGACTTAAAATATATTATTTGTACAAAGTCAAACTTTTAATGAGGAATGTTTGTACAATCACCTTTTCTGATTTTACTACCTACTTTTCAAGGTAAAGAGAGGAAAAAAGAAAAGGAAAAAAGCATCTCATGTGACTTTAAACATATTCTTTGTACAAAGTCAAACTTTTTATGAGGAATGTTTGTACAGAACAGAAAATTATTGTAACTCATTTGACATTTAGAAAACCTATTTTATCTCCACAAAATCCATGATATAAATTTTAAGAAACTTATGTTATATTAGTAGGCGCTCAAATGTGCGAGTATATATATATATATATATGTATATATATATATATATATATATATATATATATATATATATATATATATATATATATATATATATATATATATATATATATATCCGTCTGTATCATATTTACATTTTGTTAAAAATACCATACACAATATGTAACAGATAAACCAGAAGCGTCATGATAAAATGTGGCTAAGGGTTTTAAGGATTTTTTTTCTCAATACAACTAAATTGTTCCATCACCAAATGGGGAGGCCATCTTAGTTATCTTCTGAAGTGGACTTATTTTTCTTCTTTGTTGAGTATAATATAGTTAATATTATAGGTGGATGGTTAAGATATATATATATATATATCGCAGTAGAGATGGAGATCTAGTAGAGTCGTTGACTCTACTGATAGAGATCACGATCGTGCACTCTCCTAGGAGTGACTACGATCGTGATCTCTATCAGGAGAGTCAACGACTCTGCTAGAAGAGATGAGGAGTGTTATCTCTTATAGGAGGGATGACGACTTAAATATAAAGATGTTATTCAAACTTTTTTATTTATGTCCGATTATTTCTGAAATGAGTATCAAATTGTGGTTGATATATAATACATAGAAACAATGCAAGTAAAACATTGGGTTGTATTTGGTTCCTTTAACACAAAAATGAAATCATTTCCACCAAAATATAGAATAGAAATCGCAAATGAAGTAAATAGTTTGTACAACAATATCAAATATTATTTCCATATTTAAGTCGTCATCTCTCCTAGAAGAAGTAAGGATCGTAATCTCAACCATTAGAATCAATAATTCCGCTGGAACTCCATCTCTGCTGCGACATATTTATAGAATGGTGTGTGGGTCCAAACTCAGACTGCAATCTGAGTGTTAGGTACCCCTCAGATATAAATATCAACCAAAAAAAAACAACTATATATATAAACTATAATTAATGATCTACTATAGTTAGTTAGGTGTTGATTGTGACCTCCCTTTATTATTTTAAATATAATCTTGGTTATTATTTCAACTCTTAAAATTATTATTGCAACTATTTTATAAGCCACTCAAATTGTAATTGAATTATGAGATCTACCTATGATTGGTCAAACGTCAAGAACAAGTGTCAGAGGCAAGTAGAGCCGATTCAGTTTTAAGCCTTCAACAGAGAAATGGTGAATGTTTGTACAAAGAGATGATTGGTCGTCCTGCCTTACCCGAATAATCAAATAGAGTTGATCTATCCGCTGGGCACATCTGATCAATTGAGGAAACACAGAAAATGTTCTACAATTGTACCAAAGGAGCTATTATTTTTTCATTTTGACTCATTTGTTTCAAGAATTTGTTTGAAGGAGTGCCTTCAATATTCGATTGTTACACTTCAAAGGGTCATTTAATGGTACCCCATCGTTTTTATTTTGAATGAAATGTTCGTGCATGAAAACTTACGTAAGCTTAGTTAAGTATTTCTAGCCTCTTATCAACATGAAAATCAATACATCGAAGCACGGACACGATTATTCACATAGTTTATGATATTATTTCCTTATTTTGTAGCTTCTGTTGTATTTTGATGACAATTTTTTTTACCTATATGGTTCGATAGAATTAAATCCGATAATAAGCATTATAGCATTAAAATTAGTCTATCAAACCTAGGATCTTATCAATGAGGTAGACCAAAATGACCCTCCCCTCTCAGGATTCGAACCTGCGCCCCCAACATTGAGAGTTGAACATGCCTTAACATGCACGGCTATCGCACCCCTAAAACTTTGAATATTTGGGGGAAAATTCTCTCCCAAAATGGATGTGAGCTATTAGAAAGGCGGCTGACTTTAATTGACACAATTATCCATAATTATTTGAGTATTTATTTTTGTCAATTATTTTGAACAACAGCATCAAAGGATTATAATAATATTACAATTTCACTCAATGATACTCAACAGGATGTTTTTGAAAATTAACAATAGAAATAATGCAACTTAAAATATTGCAAGATAAATTTTGTATATTGTTGTCTTATACATAGCTAAAACATTTTTTAAATTGATTCACATCAATTGACGTCATCGGCCTTTCTAGGTAGATGTTAAAAACTCCTGGGCTTCTATGTATTGTAAAAAATAAGTTTGTCCTCAGCTATATACAGGGTGATTCACTTAAATTGAGACTCACATATTACAAACTACAATCTTTGTATTAAATTTTACATAAATAATTTTTAAACAAAAATGATAGCACAATGTGTAATTTACAAAATGTATTTCAATAAATTTTCACATATCCTCCTTTGGACTTCACTACAGCTTTGAACCTCCTCATGGTGGAGGCAACACAGGCAGGAATCTCTTCCTCAGACAAAGATTTTCACGGTCCAGGCCACCCACAACAGTCAGAATGACCGGGTTTTATCTTGAAAAAAGGAAGACATCCCCGTGCAGCTGAGGACTCTCTTCAGAAGGCAAAAGCCACCCTCAGTCATGGTCTGAGCTGAGAAGAGATTCCTGCCTGTGTTGCCTCCACCGTGAGGAGGTTCAAAGCTGTAGTGAAGGCCAAAGAAGGATATGTGAAAATTTAATGAAATACATTTTGTAAATTACACATTGTGCTATCATTTTTGTTTAAAAATTATTTGTGTAAAATTTAATACAAAGATTGTATGTAGTTTGTAATATGTGAGTCTCAATTTAAGTGAATCAGCCTGTATATACCTATATATAAATATAGATATAAATAAATAAATAATATATATATATATAGAAAAACAAAACAATGGAATTATTGGATATAATATGTAATCGGAATGATGTTGCAGCTAACAAATGTAACATATACATTTTAGTGTTTTATTAAATTAACCTTTAATATTGCTTAAGGTTCAAATAATTAATAATCATGTCACTATGCAGGGCAACCTATCACCAGATTAAAATATTCCTGCACTATGGCAAGAGAAAAACTGATTTGGGAGCCCCCTCCCCACCCCCCCCCCCCCCGAAGGAGCCGTTCAACCCAAAAAGTTCGTGGAATCATCTTTAAAAACTTCTCAGGAGCAAACAAAGACTAATGAACTTTTAGCTCGTGAAAAACTCCCATCGAGATTGCTTAGAATCAGACTTGTGATTTGTCGAACATTTGTAATCGGTTGCGAACGATGATCGACATTTTTTTTGACGAACGACTACAAAAATTCCTATCGTTCGTTGATCGTTTTTGGTGCCGAAAAAAGACAAAAAATTATTTCATAAAAAAATATTTCAAAACAATCTCATCACTTTTTTCAGAGTGACGAAAAACAATTTCCTTTCTAAAAAAACGTCGTCAATTTTTTTGAACGGCAAATCATCGATGAACGACAACTTTTTATGAACGACAAATGAACGATAACTTTTTATGAACGACAATTTTTCAAAACTTCAACAAGTCTGCTTACAATCAATAAGACACGATTACGATATTGATACCCTTAGTGTCAAAAGGAGCCAAAAAAGAAGAAATATCGATTCAGCATCCTGAAGGAGATAATTACGTCACACTCGAAAGGATAAAAAACAAACAGTATTCAGAATCCGTGAAAGAAAACGGACACCAGGACCCTAAAAAGAAGATGAGATAAACAACAAAAGAGAATGGTTTCACATAACGTTATACGTGTCCAAGGTTGGAAACGATCATAGTGCCATTTTGACCATCAATGATGTAGCAAAGCTAAGATCGGATGTATTAGGATTGTAGCCGGAAGATTTGAAATCTATGTGTTTGATGATTCCCCATCGTCCACTCTTCACTTCTGAAAGGATAATTGAAAAGGAGCAATTACTTGCAAAAGTAAAACTATTCGGGCTTTTTGCAAAAGTAGTGTTAAAACAAAAAAAATCTTCCGAATACATATATGGCTGGCAAGGAGAATAGGCATAATATATATATATATATATATATATATATATATATATATATATATATATATATATAGTAAAACTATCGGGCTTTTTGCAAAAGTAGTGTTCAAACAAAAAAAATCTTCCGAATACATAATATGCTGGCAAGGAGAATAGGCAGAATATAATATATATATAATATATATATATATATTTATATATATATATATATATATATATATAGTATATATCAACTCTTTTAAACAAAATCGGGAAATTTAAATAAATGCATTCATGATATAAATTTCAATAAAAAATATAAAAATTCTAAAAGAAAACCAGAACCACCATAATAATAAATATTATAGATATTATATATGTTCTTTGTTTCTTGTTTGTTTCTTTCGTTTTCTTTTGTTATTGTTTATTATTTTTTCATTATTTCTTTAAAATTGTCAAATGTTACTCCATCATATTTGTATTTGAACCTGAAGATTGGTTAAAGAACATGAAACACAGTGTTTGGAAAATACTTATCAAATGATTTCTTATATTTATTATATAGAGCTCCAGTTTTATACTGATGTGCACTTCTTCCTAGTAGTGAATGTTACCCTGTTCATCTATCTGATATATATATATATATATATATATATATATATATATATATATATATATATTTATCAGGCTTGTGAACGGAATGCAAAATTAAACGGCGCTCAGCTAAACGCACGTTCAATGAACGAAACGCTGAACGGAACGCAACTTTTCTTTGAACGCTTAACGTTGAACGCAAAAAAAAAAAAAATTTGCGTTCAGCGTAAAAAAATTTCCAAACATTTCTTGAAGATTCTTTTTAAAGAAAAATGTCCTCACTTTTTTTGGATATTCTTTTCTAAAAAAACGTCCCCACTATTTTCGGATATTTTTTTCTAAACAAAAAACGTCATCATTTTTTTGGAAATTTTCGGAAATTATTTTCTAAAAAATATCATTTGAAAATCGGTTTGGGCTTATTTAAAAAACCTAAATAGTACTTTCATTTTTCAAACTACAAAATGTAATTTTTTATATATTTGAACTCTGAACGCAAAAACATTGAACGGAACGCTGAACACAAACAAAGCTGAACGATATATATATATATATATATATATATATATATATATATATATATATATATATATATATATATATATATATATATATATATATATATATATATATATATATATATATATATATATATATATATATATATATATATATATATATATATATATATATATATATATATATATATATATATATATATATATATATATATATATATATATATATATATATATATATATATATATGTATAGGGTTGTTATTATTTTTCAATGTTAGCGACTTTGAGCATTTTCTGTTTCTTGTTGATAAAAGTAGACGACAAACAAAGTTTGAACAAAATCGGTCAACATTACGAGGTCGCGCAAAGAGTTCAAAGTTTTAAAAATTTAGTAAAAATATAGTTTTCCGCAAATTTCTTCAAATGGTGGACGTTACAGACTTCAATAATAATTATTAATTTAAAGGAAATCCAATTTACTACCAGAAGTATGCTGAATGTTTTATAAAACAAAGTTTTCAGTAAAAACAAAGCAAGAAAGTAAATACGTCTTACCCCCAAAATTGTCTTTTGATATGAGAATATACGATTACCATCTGGTAACGCCAGTTAGTGTTACCTGGATAGCAAGAAAAAATGAAGGAGAGAAGGGAGGAAAATTACCCCTCCCTTCTCTTTCTCTTTCTATCCAGGTAACACTAACAGAATTACCAGATGGTAATCGTATATTCTCATATCAAAAGACAATTTTGGGGGACAGTACGTATTTACTTATATTCTTAAAGTATAGCGATTTTTAGAACACCAACATATCGAATGAAAGCTTGGTTAATCAGCTTAATATTTTGGTATACTTAATCATGTGAGCTTAATAAGTAGAGAGTATATGTACATTAAAAAAAACCTATTTTGCGTACAAAATGACGCATATAATGGATTATGTATGCGTCAGAGACAAAGTAAAATTTGAGAGAATACCTTGACGCAAATCTAAGAAACAAATTATTATTTATTTTTTTCATAATCGATTTCTTATAGGTCAATACAGGCTCTGAATCATATGATGTAAACTCAGATTGTACTGAATTCTGAACTGATAGAATGTAACCAAGGTCATTTTTGGATTTATCATCTAAAGTTTTACTAAACTTAAAAGTACTATTTTACTCTGAAGCGAACAAGTCATCTTCTACAGGCGAGTGAAGTTAATTCATACTAAAAAGCTATGAAATAAGCTAACATACTCACTCCCTTTCTTGCTTTGTTTTTACTGAAAACTTTGTTTTATAAAAACATTAAGCATACTTCTGGTAGTAAATTAGATTTCCTTTAAATTAGTAATTATTATTGAAGTCTGTAACGTCCACCATTTTGAAGAATTTGCGGAAAACTATATTTTTACTAAATTTTTAAAACTTTGACCTCTTTGCGCGACCTCGTGATGTTGACCGATTTGTTCAAACTTTGTATGTCGTCTTCTTTTATCACCACGAAACAGAAAATGCTCAAAGTCGCTAACATTTCAACATTTGAAAAATAAGAACAACCTAATATGTATATATATATATATATATATATATATATATATATATATATATATATATATGATATATATATATCTATATATATATATATATATATATATATATATATATATATATATATATATATATATATATATATATATATATATATATATATATATATATATATATATATATATATATATATATATATATATATATATTATTGCTACTCCGTATTTACAATCAATAAATAACAGAACTGGCACATGTAAAATGAAATTAAACTTATGGTGCCCTCGCAATAGTGACCAATCCGGTCATCTATGTCGATCCGTCCTGACCATTATTCAAAGATGGCGTGGTATTGAGCCAATCTCCAATTCTTGTACCAACAATGAAATTATATGATTGGAGATTGGTTGGTTTCAGAATCCTCGTTCCTCTTGAGAAAAATTCTTCTTTCCAACTCAAAACATGGGCAGTCACAAGCCAAATGGATTGGATCTTCATCCGCTTCACCACAAGCTCTGCATAGTGGACTTTGCGATGGATGCATTACATGCAAGTGCCTTCGGAGGAGACAAGGCCCGTCATAAATTGAACCAGGGCGTTTAGTTTTCTTTTAGAAAAATTAGGAGCCGCTGCCATCTATTCATCTGAACATTGGGCATCATAGTTCGGCTCTGACGACAATAAGTCAAACCAAAAAACAAAGTTTTTGCCATTCTTTTTCGTAGAAGGTAGATACCACCCTTTTATAATAAACTAAGGGGGCACCACTGCACATGTTGGAGCTCTTTTGACTGCTCCCGATTTGGCTAGCATGTCAGCTACCTCATTTCCAGTAATATTGCTATGGTCTTTTACCCAGGAGAGAGAGAGGTACCTCCTTTGCAATAGACCTCAATGAGTATTTGGTGTCTCTGACAAGGGCACTATTTGTTCGACTGACCGTAGAGCTTCAATGGCCGCTCGAGAGTCCGTCCAAATACAAAATCCACAAGGTTCCCAGTTCTTGGGGTTATTCCTAATCCAAGAAAGAGCTTCCTTGATGGCTAGGATATATATCTATATATATATATATATATATATATATATATATATATATATCTATATATATATATATATATATATATATATATATATATATATATAAGGGTATAGAAACAAAACGTGGACTCTTAAATAATGCTAATTTTCTCAAAAAAGTCTAAAGTTGGGTGTTTATATTTTTAGAGATTCCGATTTATTAGATTTTAAGCATAAAATATCAACGATAAACAATCGTCAATTCTCAAAATGAGCGAGCAGGACACGACAAGAAGAAGGATCTCAGATCTGCTGACAAGGAAATTAAGGTGGTAAAGTCATGGACATTGTCATGTGCTACAGGAGCCTCGTTTTCAAGGTTGCCAAGATTAAAAGGAAGGCCTCAAGAAGAAATCAGGAAGTGGTGGCTACAATTTAAAGAGGACTCCCGAGTTCCTGGAGAGACTGGAGAAGAATGTCAAGGAGGACCCCACAAAATCCATGAACCACCTCTCCAATGACTTCTCTGTGGACCCCATGACCATAAACCGGGCAGTGAGGGAGGATCTGGGGTTAACCTCATACACGAGGACTCTGAGGCACTTGTTGACGGAAGATATGAGGAGGAAAAGGCTCACGAGATGCAAGAACAGTCCTCACCTGGTTGAAGGGTAATGGCTCCATTGTGAAAATCTTCTCAGACAAGAAGATTTCACAGTGGACCAAGTGTACAAGAGGAGGAATGACCGATGGCTTGGGGAAACAACAGAATAGGTACAGGGGGTGCACCGTACAAAATATCCGGCGCAGACAATGGTCCTGGGAGTCGTTTAGTCAGATGGGAAGAAGATGTCTCCCTTCTTTTCAAGGCCGGGGAGAAGATTTGCAAGGAGACCTACTACAAGGTCCTCAGGTACACAGTTTTGCCATGGCTGAAGGCCAATTACCCCGAGGGAAACTATTTGTGGACGCAGGATTGTGCTTCATCACACACGTCGGACCTGTGCCAGAAGTTCTGCACTGCCAACATGGCTCATTTTTGGCTATGAGTTACATTATTTTTATGTTTTGTCACTAATTTGAGCAGAAATAGGACTTATATGTTAAATAACAATATTATTGCATTTCTAATTTTATTCGTAATGTGGGAAGCCCTTCATTAATCACGAAACCTTTTTTGCTTTTATATCTCTAAAAACAGTCATTAACATGGGTTTCTCGTAATACTTTACCCAGAATAAGAGCAGCAATGATCGTTCCGGGGTCCAATCAGTTTCAAGAGTAGAATGAGAATATTGGCAGTAGCCTCATTCTACCCTTGAATTGTGTAATATACGATAGGATTGCATGTAGACATAAGTTTTCTCCGATGGTAGTATGTGAGATGCTTCCGATGTTATTTTTTTACTCCGGAAAGATCATTTGTTGCTCTTATTCTGAGTAAAGTTTTAAGCAAAACCTATTTTGATCACTGATCCTAGAAATATAAAATATAAAAACAAAAAGATTTCGTGATTGATGAAGGGCTGCCAAAATTACGAATAAAATTAGATTTGTAAGTAAAGATCCTAAACTGAGACTGGCCTCGAAAGTCATTGCAAAGCTCCAATCATTATGGAGAGGGCCAGGTTCAAGAACTACGAAGTTTCCACAAGGATAGCGAAGGTGGCTTTAAAAGAATATAACATATCAGGAAACGTTTTTAAAATGCATCTACGTTATAATTCTTATAAACCATGTGTTTTTTGCCATATTTCAATTTTATATGTCTTTTTCCTTTTAGTCTTCATATAATCTGTGATTATTTTTTGTTGATTGTTAATCATTTTATCAACTGAATAAATTATGTCTCCCATTTGGATTATATATATAATAAGATATATATATAAATATATATATATATATATATATATATATATATATATATATATATATATATATATATATATATATATATATATATATATATATATATATATATATATATATATAAAATGTAGTGTCCGGTTTCGGTAAAATATTATATTCGTTTTTTATTATTATGACAAATGAAATATCACGTCTACAGGTTTGCGACTGACGTTTTATTGGTCTTAAATCCAAAGCCATAAGAAGCAGAACCAAGTTTTATTTTCCATGCTGTAAAAATGAAATGAACACATTTACAATTATGCTACTCAATTGTAAAATCAGAGTACTGGTAATTATAAATGTTAGTTAATCAGAGTATTTATAAATCTATGCTCTTAGGCATTTTAATATATATATATATATATACCTATATAGTTTAATGTGATTTACATATTTCATTTTAACTTTCAATAGAATGGTTTTTTTTTACTTGAAAAAATATTTTGAATCACCGAACTAAAATATCTGTATGAACATTAGACACAATAAAATACAAGAAGAAAATACTCGACTCGACAACGAATGGGATTAATCATATTTCGATATTATGACGAAATGTTTATTGTTATTGTCGGATAATTGTTTTATTCTTTGAGCATTTAATGTCAAAATATAGAATCTTAAGGATTTTAGAATCATTTTAATTATTATAAAAAGAAAAATAACTGTCGATAATTCTAAAAGATTAGTTAAGGTAAAAAAGCTTTTATGCAAGATAATATTCCAAAAATATAAAAGTTTATCCTATTACGATTTTCTTGGTATCTGATACTTACAAATTCTATAAATAGAGTTAATATTAACACTCCTTATCAACAGTAAGGTTTACATTTATCTGATTAATTTATCTCTCGTTCTCTCTCTATATATACACATACACACACACACACACACACATATATATATATAATATATATATATATTATATATATATATATATATATATATATATATATATTATATATATATATATATATATATATATATATTAGGGTTGTTCTTATTTTTCAAATGTTTGAAATGTTAGCCATTGAGTGGATTTTCTGTTTCTTGGTGATAAAAGAAGACGACATACAAAGTTTGAACAAAATCGGTCAACATTACGAGGTCGCGCAAAGAGGTCAAAGTTTTAAAAATTTAGTAAAAATATAGTTTCCGCCAATTTCTTCAAAATGGTGGACGTTACAGACTTCAATAATAATTATTAATTTAAAGGAAATCTAATTTACTACCAGACGTATGTTTGATGTTTTTTAATAAAACAAAGTTTTCAGTAAAAACAAAGCAAGAAAGGGAGTGAGTATTGTTAGCTTATTTCATAGCTTTTTTGTATCAATTAACTTCACTCGCCTGTAGAAGATGACTTGTTCGCTTCAGAGTAAAATAGTACTTTTAAGTTTAGTAAAACTTTAGATGATAAATCCAAAAATGACCTTGGTTGCATTCTATCAATTCAGAATTCAGTACAATCTGAGTTTACATCATATGATTCAGAGCCTGTATTGACCTATAAGAAATCGATTATGAAAAAAATAAATAATAATTGTTTCTTAGATTTGCGTCAAGGTATCCTCTCAAAATTTTACTTTGTCTCTGACGCATACATAATCCATTATATGCGTCATTTTGTACGCAAAATAGGCTTTTTTAATGTACATATAACTCTCTACTTATTAAACTGACATGATTTAGTATACCAAAATATTAAAGCTGGTTAACCAAGCTTTCATTTGATATGTTTGGTGTTCTAAAAATCGCTATACTTTAAGAGATATAAGCAAATACGTACTGTCCCCCAAAAATTGATCTTTTGATATGAGAATATACGATTACCATCTGGTAATAGTGTTAGTGTTACCTGGATAGAAAGAGAAAGAGAAGGGAGGGGTATTTTTCCTCCCTTCTCTCCCTTCTTTTTTCTTCTATCCAGGTAACACTAACTGGCGTTACCAAATGGTAATCGTATATTCTCATATCAAAAGATCAATTTTTGGGGGACAGTACGTATTTGCTTATATCTCTTAAAGTATAGCGATTTTTAGAACACCAAACATATCAAATGAAAGCTTGGTTAACCAGCTTTAATATTTTGGTATACTAAATCATGTGAGTTTAATAAGTAGAGAGTTATATGTACATTAAAAAAAGCCTATTTTGCGTACAAAATGACGCATATAATGGATTATGTATGCGTCAGAGACAAAGTAAAATTTTGAGAGGATACCTTGACGCAAATCTAAGAAACAAATTATTATTTATTTTTTTCATAATCGATTTCTTATAGGTCAATACAGGCTCTGAATCATATGATGTAAACTCAGATTGTACTGAATTCTGAACTGATAGAATGCAACCAAGGTCATTTTTGGATTTATCATCTAAAGTTTTACTAAACTTAAAAGTACTATTTTACTCTGAAGCGAACAAGTCATCTTCTACAGGCGAGTGAAGTTAATTGATACAAAAAAGCTATGAAATAAGCTAACAATACTCACTCCCTTTCTTGCTTTGTTTTTACTGAAAACTTTGTTTTATTAAAAAACATCAAACATACGTCTGGTAGTAAATTAGATTTCCTTTAAATTAATAATTATTATTGAAGTCTGTAACGTCCACCATTTTGAAGAAATTGGCGGGAAACTATATTTTTACTAAATTTTTAAAACTTTGACCTCTTTGCGCGACCTCGTAATGTTGACCGATTTTGTTCAAACTTTGTATGTCGTCTTCTTTTATCACCAAGAAACAGAAAATCCACTCAATGGCTAACATTTCAAACATTTGAAAAATAAGAACAACCCTAATATATATATATATATAATATATATATATATATATATATATATTATATATATATATATTTTTTTTCTTTTTGCAATCCTTCTAAAAATAATAAATTCTAAGTCAATAAAAAATTATATCATTTTGAAGCGAATATTCAAAAATTATTATGGACTAATAATTCAAACTGTGACTTAATTACCTCTCTGGGGGATCCTAAGAAGGAGGAATGCCAGACACTATGTATGAAACATTTAATCATCGATAACTGCAGCCATAAGCGTATGGGAGATTTGGTTTGGGGGGGGGGTCAGCATTCAATTTGCCCAATTTTAACAAGAACTGTAATCGGATGAAAAATAATCGAATGAAGAAAATTTTGTAGATTAGTGTTTTCTTTATAGTAATTCCATACTATCCATTACGTTATATTTATTTGGCCATAATTCAAAATCCGATTGCTTTCATAATTTTATATTTTCTTCAACTTAAACCCTATACTTAAACCATTTGCCCGGATTTGAGAACTCACCGAATTTTGGGAAGGCAGTTACTCCCCTTGTCTCCTACGCCTATGACTGCAGCTGTCATCGTACCAACTCCTGATTGAAAGCCAGTCATGCTGATCTTCAGGGCGAGGTATTTCAATACTTATTTACGCAGTGACGGTTTTAGGAGCAAATCAAACAATGAATCAATGTTATTCAATTGCGCACGCCTCTCAAACCAGGGGTCTGGAAGAATTAAATAAAGAATGAAGTGAATATGAGTGTCATTATTTTCCCCCAGACTCTCCAATAGCTGTCCTGTTGAACACATATTTTGGAAGAACCCAAAAATTCAAAGTACCTCGGAAAAGTTCACATATGTTAAATTTGAAAGGAAAAATTCATTCAGCCGCCGACGTTATTTCTTCCATAAAAACGTATAAACGATCAATCTTTTGTGTTTTTAATTAGTTATTATAATTTAATTAGTTGTCAGACCAAAAAACCACTCCCTTCTCTATACAAAAATAGACAAATAACCATTTAAAAACCTCTACAATTTGATTGTTTTCATTTTAATAAAATACTTTTGTTTGAACCAGAATTTACTCTGCTGCTATTTTATCATTGTGTTTTTCATAAAATTATAAATTTATCATATATTTTTTTCATTATCATTGTCAATTTTAGTTGTTTGTATTATTTAATCCTAAATATCGATTAAATATGTCATCTATATATATATAGAAATTATCACTTATATATTTCATTATTTTATTTATATATACTACCTATGATAATATATAACGCTTATATATATAATATATTATTATATTGAGTAGATTATTATATATATATATATATATATATATATTATATATATATATATATTATATATATATATATATATAATAAATAGAATAGATATATATATAGTATATTATATATATATCTATATCTGGACTTTACCGTTACATTTTTGGGTTTGTTGTTCGCGTTGTCGTTCATCAGAAGTTATCGTTCATCGCTCGTCATTTTTTGAAAAAAAATGGACGGGTCTTCTATACAAGAAAAATCTTTAGTTTTTTGGCGCTAAAAACGCTGTGCGAACGATGGACGATAGGAAGTTTTTGTTGTCGTTCACATCGTTCGCGAACGACAACGGTTACACAGGACACAAACCAAATCAACATATCTGATATATGTATGTTGTTTTGTTTTTAACTCCTAGTTAATGCCCCACCACACCAGAACTTAATCGGGTATCAGCCGTAGAGGTCTACCTAAGAGCAAGTAGCTTTATTATTAAATAATTTATATTTACATAAAATGTTGTATATTTTTATTATTGGTCCTCCAACGATATTTTTTCTTTCCTTGAGCGGCCGCCGCCACATTCTGTCATTTACCCCGCATTGTGCAGCCACAATCGTGAATCAAGTGGTAAGGCGTTTCCCTCATCTTCTTCCCACAGAGTCTGCATGTGAGTCCGTGAGGTTTCCCCATAATAAATTGATGTCGTTTTAGGTTATATGGCCACTGCCATTGCAATTATAACGGATATATATATATATATATATAGATAATATATATAATAGTAGAATATATATATATATATCTATAATATATATTTATATCAGACTAGTTGATTTGTCGTTCATTTGTGATCGTTCGTCGTTCGGGTCTATAGTCGTTCAGTGCCTGATATATTGATCAATATGAGATTAATCCCTTATAGACAATTTTTTATGTCTCTATTATACAATCAATTATGGAAAACGAAAAAAAGGATATTTCGTGGTCTCTATAACATATTGAAACCAAAAACTAAGCTTCATTCATCTATAGCTTTCCGTCAACGCTGTCTCTCACTTTGACATACAAAATAATGGTTAATAACTTTGCAAAATCTTATAGTAAGAACTAATTTTAGATAAAAATATAATTTTCATTAGGTTTATTTATTAAAGGATGTTGGTATAGTATATATCCTATATATATATATATTTATATATATATATATATATATATATTTTATTATTTTTTTATTATTATTATTTTTTTTTTTGGGGGGGGGGGGGGTAAATTGAGTGGCATTGGATAATATTAAGATTAAGTACTTAGTTGATGTCGTTTAACTTGGAGAAAATTATTTCTGTGTTTATTTTTATATATTTTAAACAAATCTTTAATAATAAAAAAACTTCTAATACGGATAAGTTCTTTACATATATATATCAGTAGGGCCATTTAGAGATTATAATTAATAAATGTATTTATAATCCCCTCATAATGAATAGCTAAGGATTAAATTTTTTATTATGGTAAGAAATCAGATGTTTTACGATATGTATGAAATCATTCTAATGAATCCATGATTATTCATCACACAAAAAAAGGAGTGGGGGGTGGGGACAAGTATCATAATGATAACTTTATTGGTAATATCCTTGGTAAAAGGAGTTCCATTGATGCGTAGTCCCGAGATAGTTCCATTCTTTTTTTGAGGTTATATATAATTTGTTCTCAGTATGGTGTCAAATTAATATAGGGCAGGTTCGACTCCCGAGAGGGGAGGTGTTTTTGGTCAACCGCATTGAAGGGAATATTTGGATTGTCATTTATTAAACATACAAGAAACTAAAAAAAAAAAAAATGAACCAATAATATAAATCCTTGGATTGTGAGTCTAGTGTTTGAGATATAATGCTTCGTCACATCGCTAGTTGTCTCTATATTAAGGAACCTGTAAAAAGCTGGTTGTTGAAATAATAATAATAATAATAATTTATAAATTAACATATATTAAGAAACATGTGGACCTTTTATATTAGATAAATAATTCAATGGTGTTGTGTTCTTACCAACGAGGGGATTTCATTTCACAAAGGCTTATGGTTACCTTTGCAATGAAATGGTGAATATCTATACCTTAAATTGCTTCTCATGTGTTATGTGTGTTAGACTCATCTTCTGATGCCCTCATCTTCATCCATCATATAAACGATCCATTTCAAACCAAGAGATACCCAAGCTCACCAGCAAAAGTGGGGGAAAGAAAATGTATAAGTTAACGGTGTGTGTGTGGTAAGCTTCTTATTTTCTATGGTCAAAAACGACTTGGCTCCTTCTAAGAGAGCCAATAAACGTCGTGAGGGCAGATGATTAATGTTCAAGAGATGTGGGGGGTAGTTTCTCACCCATTAATTTTTACCTACCTTTGAGGGTAATGTTGTGCCCCATTGTATCATTTTCCCCATATAGGGATTGAATTATGTTTCAGGGTGTTTTTTTTTTTCTTAAAAACGTTAGATTTAATTCTTTCAAGTTCTACTACTTTAAATCACGGAAAAAATATTCGAAGAGGACTCATTTCGAAAAAGTCGCAAAGACATATAAGCATAAGTTAAAAAAATAAAGAAGTGTTAATATGCGTCCTCATAGACACTTTTGAATCCTCTTCTCAGAAGTGTTGATACTAAAGGAAATTTTCACCGTGTTACCTAGCTAAAAAGTTGGCTTTATTGTCATCTAACGAAGCAGCTCCCTTGTTTTCTCTCACGTCCCATTGGATGACTTATTTTCTTTGGAATATGTGACTTAACTTATAAATTTTAATGATTTAGTAAGTTTTAATTAGTGAGTGATTTAATAGTTATGTTTATAAAGATTTAGTTAAATATATAGATATTTGTGTGAGATTCATTCATTTTAAAATCAGATAAAGTAGTTTATTAAATCATGTATAGGAACCATATTAATTCATAATAAATCTGATTGAAAGCCATTTTCTGTTATCAAAATGAAAGGAGATGTAACAATTCAAGGACTCCGATCGAAAGCCATAAGTTTTCATTATAAAAATTGAGACTTCTTCGTTAATATCAAGATGTCATTTCCTAGAGAAAATTGATGATTGTGAAAGTCAAATACTTGTTTCTAAAGTTATTGAATACCTACTGATACAAAAATCTATTGGGTTGTCTGGTAGATACAATTTTTGATCGTATTCACTTTCAAATTATTAATGCAATATGTTATTTTTATACTTTTAGTGTGAATTTCAATTGTTTTTAACAATATATTTTAATTTGGTATCAGGTATTTTCTACAATACATCCTTATATTTTTTATATCACTTACTGTGATGACTATGATTGTTTTTATTTGATCGACAACGTCTGATTTCATGTTCATTTAAAAAAAATATTTGAAAATGAAATATTTCAAGCCGTCGCAAAGACAAAGACCATGGTTGAATTAAAGGGGAAATATGGCTATATGCAAAGTTTTAAACATATTGCAAGAAAGATGATACATAAAACATTAAACTTATTTCCGTGCCTACCTCTTGGTTTAAAAGGATTAAAATCGTTAGAGATGCTCATGAACCGCATTACACTTAAGAATTGCATGCATCCTGTAGTCTTTGATGTTATAGATGTATATACAAAAGTACTTTTCGTCATAAGAGTGTCATGACAAAACATGTTTGTATCCTCTTCTTATTTTTGAATAATAAAATCTCAAAGACCTTTATAATATTGAAGAACAGTAGAGACAACCTTGACCTTACTTCTGAATGTTAAATTTTAAGTCTTTTCAATTCTTCTTTTTATTGTGTATCCTCTTTACATGAAATTGCTATATATATATTATATATTAGATATATATATATATAATTATATATAATATATATATATATATATAATATATATATATATATATATATATATATATATATATATATATATATATATATATATATATATATATATTATATATGATATAATATATATAGTTATATAATATTTATATATAAATATATAATATATATAAATATATATTTATAGTTATTATATATATATATATAATTATATATAATATATATATATATATATAATATATATATATATATATATATATATATATATATATATATATATATATACAGTGGTGGAGTGGCCAGCGGGAGTACCGGGACTATTTCCGGTGCGCCACTGGCCTCAAAAAACATAAACGGCCGTTGACAGCCTCCAATGGCATAATGGGGCCTGTATAAGGCTGGTGAGGGCATAATTATCCCAGTGGATAAATTCTTCCCACTCCGTTCTTGTATATATTATATTATATCTATCTATATATATATATAAATGTATATATATGAAATATATATGTATATATATATATATAATATATATATATATATATATATATATATATATATATATATATATATATATATATATATATATATATATATATATATATATATATATATATATATATCAGGTCGGCTAATAAGTCCCGAGACTAACTAAGAAGAAAACATTGTCTTGACAAAATTCGATTTTATTATTCAACATAGTTGCCTTCGAGGACGATACAGCGATTACAGTAATCTTTCAATTTTTCGATTCCACTTTTATAGTAATCTTTCGTTTTATCCGAAAAATAGACGATTACTCCATCATTGTCCTTAAATTTCTTGCCAGCGAGCATTCCCTTCAGTTCTGCAAACAGGAAATAGTCGCTGGGGGCCAGATCTGGAGAGTACGGTGGATGGGGAAGCAATTCGTATCCCAATTTATTTAATTTAGCCATTGTTTTCATTGACTTGTGACAAGGTGCATTGTCTTGGTGAAACAACACTTTTTTCTTCTTCAAATGGGGCCGTTTTTCAACAATTTCATCATTCAAACGCTCCAACAAGGCTATATAATAATCGCTGTTGATTGTTTTCCCCTTTTCAAGATAGTCAATGAATATATACCGTGTGCATCCCAAAATACAGACGCCATAACCTTCCCAGCTTTCTGTTGCTTTTTCCTCGCTTTGGATTCGGTTCATCATATGCAGTCCACTCAGCTGACTGTAGATTGGACTCGGGAGTGAAGTGATGGAGCCATGTTTCATCCATTGTCACATATCGACGCAAAAATTTGGATTGATTACGATTGAACAGCTTCAAACACTGCTCAGAATCATCAATTCGTTGTTGTTTTTGGTCGATCGTGAGCTCTCGCGGCACCCACTTTGCACAGAGCTTTCGCATGTCCAAATATTCATGCACGATATGTCCAACGCGCTCTTTCGATATCTTCAGAGTCTCAGCTATCTGGATCAACTTCACTTTACGGTCATTTAAAATCATTTTGTGGACTATTTTTATGTTTTCTGGTGTAACCACCTCTTTGGGCGTCCACTGCGTTTATCATCCTTCGTGCTCACACGACCACGTTTGAATTCAGCAAACCATCGACATATGGTTGCTTTCGATGGAGCAGAGTCCAGATAACATTCTTCAAGCCAAGTTTTAGTTTCGACGGTATTTTTTCCCATCAAAAAATAATGTTTTATTAACACACGAAATTCGTCTTTTTCCATTTTTCACATGAACAAAAGTAGCTTCACTTAAACCATAATATCTCACAAACTAGTTTCAGACAGCTGTTATATTTATGCACAAATCCACTGGTGCCATCTATGTGTTAGTCTCGGGACTTATCAGTCGACCTTGTGTATATATATATATATATATATATATATATATATATATATATATATATATATATATATATATATATATATATATATATATATATATATATATATATATATATACATATATAATGAAGGTCGTTCGTCCTTTCTAGTAATGTTACCATTTATCTCCAACATATAACTACATTCTTTTATATGCACAGTAAAAAGGAAGTAGTCATATAAATGCAACGGCGTTTCTTATCAAAGAAGAAAATATAAAAAACTCCGCTCTAACGGAAAAAGATAATGAATAACGCATCTAGGGCGGGTGTTATGAATTGTATCAGTACTACATATGGGTATTTAAGGTAACTAAGCTAATTTGGATAGAGCACAAAGAGAGAAAGATATATAATTAAGGGAGGAGAAGGAGGAGAGATTCAAAAAGATCCGTTAACCATATTTCAACAAGGGTTTCTAGAACAAAGAAAGGAGACAAGAGATATTTAAAAAGAAATTGTAAATTAATAGAGAGCCAAGAGGTACTCCAATGTAAATAAATGAAAAAATGGCTTGTTTTTGTCTTCTTCAATATGAAAAAGTATTTTTCCCTAGGATCTCATGAGTAGTCGTTTAAATATTGTGCAAATTCCTTCTTTTGTGTCTGTCGTTTACGTACAAGAAACGGTGAAAGTGGCATGAGGCCTATTTTTGTAGCCTGAAAAGAGATTGGGGGGGGGGGGGGGACGGGTAAGCATTTTTAGTTAGGCAATGGTTCCATTGGTGCCTTAAATCTCTTCTTCTTCGTTAAATCAAATCAGTGTTCTCAGCACGCTTAGAAAATACATACATTTTGATAATATATTATAACTTAGAGTATGCGAATGGCGACCCGTTGAACCAAATTTTTTTGTTTTCTTATATATTTACTGTTTTTTCCATGAAATACAAAAAAACCCAGAAATGCTGGTGTCAAACGTCGAATATTATTTGCAAGCTGCGTTTAACATTGGCGTTGATATATGAGAAAGTATGTGTTCAAATATATCTAACTTAAAGTTGTTGGACACTGATTTATTTTCAAAATAAAAGATTAGTTGAAGACTGAGTTTTCCTGGATTGTATGTTTTGTTTATTATTAGTTGTTCCACTATTAATGGAGATGCAATGTCCACAAAGAGGAAATCATTTTTACCTCCGCGAAGGAGGTATTGTTTTCACTGGCGTTGGTTTGTTTGTTTGTCAGCAGAATAACTCAAAAAGTACCGAACGGATTCAGATGAAACTTGTAAAGTTGTTGGAAATGCCAAAAACAACAAGTGATTAAATTTTGGCATCTCTGAGTGCAAAATTAAGATGCAAAATGAGCTAAATACTAATAAATATTTCAAGATTGCCTAGCCTGCCAATAGATGTCGCTGTGCTGTAAAATCGGGTGGCGGGAGCGTCTTCCTCTCGGAATTTCCGTCGAGGGGAACCTCCCCCGTCCCTCTACGCCGCCTCAGTCGTGAGAAATCCGCCTCGGAAGGCTCATAAGGACCCCGTGACGGCGGAGGTTTGCACTCTCTGAGTGTATATATGCCTGTAGTTAATTTTAATTTATGTGTGGTATATCATGATTTCCCCTTAAACGATTGTTACTCTATTCTAATAAAATTTTGAATTGAATGAAGAGCTCATCTTTTAGGATTTTTATATACATATATTAAGGATGTAGGGTAATTACCAAATCATTGTAAGCTTATATATTATTTCTTACTTAAAGATTCAACATTGTAGTAATAAAGTAGTCCGTTGACCTAACTTTCCGCATATTTTGTATATCTTGAATGTTTAATTTTATATAACAACGTCAACATATCAATATTTTTTCGGAAAGCCAGACCATTCGAGGTCTTCCTAGGCAAGGATCTACTATTGTTCAATTTCCCTGGCTCTACGACTTTACAACATGTTTGAAACGATCCTGGATATCGTTTTTTTCTGGTGTAACCATCCAATTTACTCTTCGCTTTTGATTTCCATTTTTTTCTCTTGTTTGTTGAAAACCCTTGTTTTGAATCCTAACATAATCAAAAAATAACTTTTCACGAACTTCAGTGTCAGCTTATATATAGGCAAACTTTCTAAACGTGTAAGTACAAGTAACGTTAGAAGAATAGGAAATAATCGTTTATGATTTTGAGGTGCTCCTCTGCATTTTGTAACCAAGGTCTCGTTATGAAGTAAAAGATTTTTGGTTATTTATTTAAGAAAATGGTAATTCTTCATTAATAACAGGTGCAATGAGAGGGATTTTCTCCACTGAGCAATAAGAGCAGTGTAGACCTACAAAACCTACAAATGATCCACTGGGTAGTAGTTTCTCCGGTCATCTTCACGTTGTTCCCTCAAGTAAATGTCATACCTAAAAATATCCCTCACAGTTGGTAGTTCAGACAACAACGGCCGAGAAAAATATTCAAATGGGAGATTGATTTAGCCCTTGCCGTAACATGAGCCATTGTTCTACTGCATAATTCAACACAAAATAAACTTAAACACGGGCCTGATTTCTCAATTCTTACAAGTTCTTGGACTCCGCATACTCGTTGTCACGCAATACTAATGCTTCTCAATAGAGTACAGACATTTTCTTTCAGACTTTCCTTTAATAATATATAATATAATGTGTCACTTGATACAACGCCTACAAATAGTAATTTCCATACAATTTCTGAGTTAGATAGTATCACAACGACAATAATTCAAAAATACCATCAAAAGCTCATTCATGTATCCAGTCAAAAAAAGGTTAAATTTATGTGTCCATATTTTGTTTAAATATTACTACTTTTGTGGATACTTTCTCAATCCAGAGGGTCCCAAAGGATTCTTTAGAGAGTTCCGACCTTCGAAGCCCTGTGTGAGATCTTGATGTCCTTGAGTATCATTTTTTAACTCACACTTCCACTTCAATCGGAGAAGATTTGATGATGATCTTGATTCTCGGAATCAAAGTATTATTTGTGTTTATTTTTGACGTCATAGCAATAAATGGACTAAACATGGAAATCGAAAGCTAGTGAATGTTTCAAAAATGAAGTCTAACCCACCAAAATATTTCGAAATTTAAAAATCATCAACTACAAATTGATGTTGTTGAGGGTTATTAAAAATACAATGTCTTTTACAAACAAAAATATATGACACTATCACTCCACCGAATTGATTTAAAAAAGTCAGTATGACCCGACCTACTACATACTATTTCAGAGAGCTTTTTTTATTTTGATTGTCCAAGAAATTGACTGAAAAATAGTAAGAGAGAGAGAGAAAGAGAGAGTAGAGAGGTTTTTTATTTCGCTTTATTAATGAAACCAACCTGTTTCAGTTGAATATTATGTACAGGCACATTGTATCAAAAAAAAAATTATTAAAAGGAAACATAATCCTTTATTATTATATGACGCAGTCACGAAAAATGATGAAGTATTTATTAAAACAAAATCAAATTATTGAAGTATAGGTATTTATGCACAACTAAACATCTCGTAGAAAATATTGAATCCATTTGGATTTTTCATCGTTTCCTTGTCCATTTGTTCCCGTGAATCGCTAACGAATCGTATGTTAAAGGGCAATGTTTTTGCTGAAATGAAGAAAAAAATGTATTAAGTGGATTTCTTCAGGTTTTTTTGTTCAAAGTAACTCACAGCATATAGTTTTAGGGGCTGTCCCTGCAGTTCCCGCGAATTTAGCGCCGCAAACTCCACGACCAGCAATGCCAAGACGCGGTTGAGGGGCAGTTTTTTTAATGGCTCCAGGTATCATGACACAATCGAATCCTGATTCTTTTGAACCCATGGGTCCAAATCCACAACAGGCAGAGTCAACTATAGCAGCCCCAGCGTTTCCAGCCGTATTTCCTGATACTTCAAAATCGCCGTCTGCAGAAGCTGACCAACAAACCTGGCAGTTTCCTCTCTCCCTCCTTACACATATCCTTTGGTTTTGATTATCCAAATGCTGGCCTCCATCAAAGTTAAAGCTCTTCACAGTTCCAGACTTACTTCCAAAGAAGTACTGAGTGCAGCCGTCTGGAGCCAAATTATCAAAATCACATGCATATTGCGTGACTTTGATATTCCACGACTGTGTAACCGTTTCGCTCAATATATTGAAAGCCAATTCATTACAGTCATCCACACTGTCAACGTACACTATAAGGAACATAAAAGCATTTTAGAAAAACAAAAAACTACATCATCAAGATTCTGCATATACACATACTGTGCTCTCCGCTGTCACTCCACAAATAACGGGTGGACCATTATTCCCTGGACTCGTCACACTAAACGTGTCCATTAGACATTTTTGTTCGTCCGTAAGAACTTTGCCAGCACTGTTTTGGCTGTTGAGTCCGTTACTGTCGAGGGTCCACTAATTGTAAAGGATCCGAAATCAAGTCGCAGCTGACAAATGTTATCACTGCAAGGGCAAATGGTTAGTCGACACTGGCCCATCTCATTGCCAGCGCTGGTGAAGTAAGTACAATTCTCTGACGATCGGCCTCCACATCCCAGGGAAACTGTTGATTAAGTGGATGGAAAAAGTGGTCCTATGTTGTACACTAGAATAGGAATTCTTACACACGCAGCAGACGCCATATCCTGACGCACAGTTTCCGGAGTTCGATCCTCCACGAGTTGTACATTCATCGGTTGTATAGCAAGTACCATTTCGATTGTCACTCGTTGAACAGGGATCGTTCCTAAATCTAAAGAATAGCCAAAAAGATCAAATCAAAACTCTTTTGAGCTTTTTTCCTATGAAACCCACCTTATAACTGAAAACACGTTGACTGTAAAGAAAATAAAAACTCTCTTAATAATAATTGAATGAACCCCTTCTAAAAAGTATACTTACGAATCTTTTGCTCCCTCTCTGTTTCTGTTTCTTCGACAGAAGTCGAAACTGAGCCAAATATCAAAAGATGAAAAAAGCAATGAAAAACATTTTATTATATCGTTCAATGTCTTCTGAAGCTTACTGGCATCCAAAAGGAATATATATATTAAGTATTATTCCCCTCCTGACTTAATCTGAAATTGCACTGTACTTAAAAATGAGTTTCCACATGCAGTTAATTGTACAAAGCAATGCACTTTTGCATTAACTATTAGGGTATACCAACAAACTCAACAGTGGTCAGAATATTAGTAACTCGAATTTAGATGTACAAAATTTTCAAATTGACATTGAAATATAGTGAGTCCTAATAGCCCGATATATTAGTATTATTATTCTGATTTTCAGCCATTAAAATACAGTAGTTTCAAATTATTCATATCATGCAATGTGAATGGTTTATAGCACTCACTTCCTCAGAAACATTCATTTATCAGAGGACCACATTTGAAGCAATGCAAATAATTTTTTATTAAATAATAATAATGACGACGACATACTAGCACTCTTTAAAAAAAAATCTTGGAATTGACATGGACTTTAAAAAAAGAGAAATTGAGGAATATTCGGACCTTACAAAATCTAAATTGTGTTTTATATATGAATTTGATATTTATTTATATATATTAATCTAGTCTCAAAACTTGTAATAATGAGATTATATTATTATGAGGTATTCAATTAACATAATGACGATGTTTAATTCACCCTATTTCTATGCCGATTTCGTAGTGACTCACCAGAGCTCTCTTATATAATGTATGTGACATTTAACAATGTGATCAAAGATATATGCCAATTAATATGCAGTAATAATAATAATAGTAGTTTAAATTTTGTACTTTTTAACATGGATTTATGTTCCTTTTGGTGAAAAGTCTTGAGTTGTGCCGCCCCCCCCTATTTCCTCATCTTTATTGCAGCAAATATTTCTTCCCCCCCCCCCCCCCCCATCCCTTTTTTTTTTTTGACTCAGCAGTGCATTAATATATATGTATATGCGTTGAATTTCTCAAATTATACATTTTTGAGCTCTTTAAAAAGCACATTTACACTTTATTATATCAAAGGAGTCTCCACATCCACGTATCGTCATTCGACTTTAAGCATTCCAAGCAAGAGGAGGAGGAGTACCACTATGGAAGGATTTTTTCTACCAGTTATTATTTTATCATTACTTACAATTCAAGTCTTTGGATTTGCTCTTGAGTCTCATTCTGAAAAGAATGAAAAAGGTAAGTCAAGTATTATTATTATTATTATTGTTACTACTACTTTCATCTTCATATTGATTCAAAATTTAGTTTTCAGCCTCTTTCCATCGTTCAGTTTAGAAACGAACCCTGCAGAAGCAACATGGTTCTAACAGGGTAAATTATGCTTCAAAATATTGGAAACATTATTACCATGATCGAATAATACACATATATCTTTTAGATCGACAAATTCCGGCCGTCGGAATGGAACGTGTTTCACTGGAGCAGAGTGCAGTAGTCGGGGTGGGGCTGCCTCGGGTGGCTGTGCAGGAGGGTAATAACATTATTATTATTATTAAATTAGTATTCTCTTGTATTCATGTGTTACATTGATGGCATAATGCAATTAACATAGTTTTTAAGAGTTCACAAACCGTTATTTGGCAGCCCTCTATTCAATTGTTCAAGTTTTCCCCCCTTTCTCACCTTCACCACCTAGGCAATCACGCATGTCCAAATAACATACAGAAGAAATATATTACCTTACAAAACAAATTGTGTATAAATAACTTTATGAAAATGTTTTTAAAACTAATTTAAATAAGTTTAAATCGGACCAGATTTGATAAAACTGTTGGTGGCACTATTTTTAATCAGATTTTTCTTAATTAAACACTTCAGCACTGCAAATTGTTTATTTTTGGATTTACCATTCATTTTTTTCCTCTCTTTTGTTTTGTATATCCAATACACACAACTACTATTTTAAGCTTATGTCAAAATATACCAAAAACACATCAACTTACTACTGATTACACTATGTAACAGGATTTTGCCCCTGGGCTGAAATTTCTAAATTGAGTCCCATTTTTTACGTAGATTCCAAAAATGCCACTCAAATATCGTCTGAAAAAAGGTTTGGACTTTATGGCCTTTTTTTGAAAATCAGGATTTTCATCATTTCTAATGGTTCAGGCCCAGTTATCTTCGTGCAAAGTAAGAATAACACCAAATGTCAGTACTATTTATTTTTCTACTATATCTCTGCATTTCAAATCATTTTTATAATTTATATATCTTTCGTACAATTCGAAATAATCGGCTTTATATTTCAAAAAGTTGACCATATTTTAGTGTTCTATTCAAGCGGCTATATTTTTTTTGTTTCGCGTCTATTGACTATAATCAATATGTAATATATTTTTGGTATATGTCCATACATTTCAGTAAAGAAAAGATCAATTTAGTAGGACAAACTACACTACGTAACAAAATTAAGGTCTTTGTTTGCTTCGTCCTACTAAATTGATCTTTTCTTTACTTTCATGCCAGATATCGAAATTATAAAAACTGTTCTGAAATGTATGGACTTATACCAAAATATATTACATATTGATTATAGTCAATAGACGCGAAACAAAAAAAATATAGCCGCTTAAATAGAACACTAAAATATGGTCAACTTTTTGAAATATAAGGCCGATTATTTCGAATTGTACGAAAGATATATAAATTATAAAAACTGATTTGAAATGCAGAGATATAGTAGAAAAATAAATATCACTGACATTTGTGGTTATTCTTACTTTGCACGAAGATAACTGGGCCTGAACCATTAGAAATGATGAAAATCTTGATTTTCAAAAAAAGGCCATAAAGTCCAAACCTTTTTTCGGACGATATTTTGAGTGGCATTTTTGGAATCTACGTAAAAAATGGGACTCAATTTAGAAATTTCAGCCCAGGGCAAACAAAGACCTTAATTTTGTTACATAGTGTTTTCAATGCTGTGCATGTAGGGATAATCTATGATGAGAGGGAGTTTTAAACATTGCCCATTAGACATAATGAATTGAATCCTAGCGGTTAAAATAATTTTGCATCTAGTTAAGGATCGATAAAAAATAATTCTTCTAAACTTAAAATCAATAAAAATTAAACTTTAGAGGTTTCTCTATACTAAAATAAACTCCTTTTATGTCTGGATAGTTATATGTACCTAAGTGCCTGTAAGCTTCTAAAAAGCCTTTACAAAAAAAAACAATAACTATTGTTTTTGGTCCTGTCGAAAATACTTCCTTGAGAGACAAAGGGGGAGGAAAAGCTCGGATAACTATTTTCAATTCAGCAAGTACAGACAGCGTTTAGTTAGGAGTTAGTATTGACTAAATCATTGATTCTATTGTCATTTTCTCGCAGATATTTAAAAAAAAGTTTTCAAAGAGGATAGATTTCAAAGATGTATTCTTTGTTGACACCAAGCATGAAAACATTTGTCCTTTTTTCTTCATGAATAATCTATCTTTTTTCATTTTTAGTTCAAGTCAATATAGTTTTCATGATACTGATTTATTTCATTAAGGTTTGGAGTTTGCTGTGTGTTCATGATATCAACTTGCGGAGGTTCCATCTCGCAGAATTGTTCCTACATCAAAAACCCCAATTCCCCATCTCCTTACACGGACACTACAGCATGCACCTATACCCTCAACAAAATGTCTCCTGATGTATGTGATTTGAGACTAGACTTTGAAATGTTTACAACCAATGGACCATCGTCAACAGGTGAAGCCGGTGGAGGTGCTTGCCAAGATATGCTCACCTTTACACTGGTAATTATAAAATTATAGATTATTAACCTAAATGCATTCAATGGAACCAAAATTTCCCAACTCCCAAATCTATTTAGCCAACTGGACAAATGGTTCCTACAATTTGTGGGGTAAACAATGGACAACATGGTAAATCATAGCTAATGTTTGATAATCTTATATGTTCTGATTCATTACCCTTTATGTCACAGTTTACTTGGACATTGGAAGAATGTCAACGGATACTGCGACTCTCAACTTTGCATTTTCCGGAACATTCAATAGACTCTATGACATAAAAGTGACTCAAGTACTCTGCAATTCTCCGTCAGCGTAAGAGCGTTAATATTTATATAACTTACAACTTGACATAAATGATTAACCACATTAATCTTCCATATAATATTCCAGACCTCCAGACAACTGTCTCCAGTTCCACACGGGTCTTTCAGGAGAATTTCGCACCTTTAACTTCGATGGAAATAATCAGCATTTAGCCGATCAGAATCAACTGGTTTGTATTCGTCAGGAAGAGGGTAAGATCATTCATTATTTTAGATGATAACCTCCAACATAATATTCTGAATAACATTGATGATATCATTGGTATTAGGATTTTGCTGTATTGACTACCAGGTCTGCAGCGATATGAACTCCATGAACTTAGACAGTACTACTGGTTTTGCTACGGCTAAAGTTGCCAGTGACTGCAGCTTAGACTTCATAATAATTGAGGGTAAGTTCCCTACAGCCTGAGTCTTAAAAAAACTTTCATTGACACTTTCAATCAAAAGGTTCATCCGCAAGTGGCATGGGGTCCCTCCTCAGTAATTATTGTGGTGGAAAGCTGAGTGATGTATCATTGGGGACGAAAAATACAGTCATACGAGGTATAGATTTTATGACTTACACTTTTATGAATAATGCAAATATAACTTTTATTTCTAGACTGCACCACTCCGTTCGAAGTGACATTTGTGACAGACGCCATGGCTGAAACTCCTGCAACCGTAGCTAATACTAATAGAGGTAAGAATATTAATGGAATTAGCAAAAAAACAAAACAATAATACTTACCAATCTATTTTTTATTACTTCTAGGCTCATGTCTGAAATACAACCAAGTGCCTTGTTAATGATTCTATTAGATTGCATCCCCATTAATGTAGAAAATAATAATATTACAAACATATTTCTGAATATACTTCGCTTGTGTAAAAGGTTATATACAATGATGATTTTGTCTAATTTTTACTATTTGATTATATATTTTTATTACTGTAAGGTATAATAGGCAGTGCTGGGAATATATGTTAAGACACACACACCGTTACCCTTCTACATTTTTCAAAATAGAAGTTTCGTTATTCCTATTTTCCAATATGACAAAAAAGTTATTATTTCAGTTCGCTTTTCTTTATAGAAAGGAGGGGTCTTAATACAATCCTGGGACTAGAAACATTTTTACTATATGAATTACGGAATTATGTTATATATATATTAGTGGGTAATATAGGAAATAAAGTTTAAGGTAACCAGAGTATAAGACAAACAATAGTTAAGGCTTGCAAAATAAATCATTTTTGTTTGATGTGTGGTGGGGGGGGGGGGGGGGTATCCAGGCACAAATCGTGAAGACGTCAAGGAATATCACAGTACATAGTTTAATTAGCTAAACATTAGCGAGTTAAACGTCAAGTAGGTTAACTTCACAAGAGGCAAAGGTGATATTAACGTAAGACAACTTTATGATGCTAATATTTTTTAACCGTGAAACTCTAAAAAACTCTATTGATTACATAAAACTTTTGTATTATCCTACAGTTTGTCCGGTCTATTATGTATAAATTTTGTTGTTATTATTGTAAATAAGTTTGCCTCTAATCTAATAGTCAGTAATAAATAGTAAGTCTATGGACAAGCATCTCTCTCTCTTGCTGTCGGTGCGTTATTACAACTTTGACATTAAATATAATTATCTTAGTTATACAAACCTAGACAATAATATATTGAATTAGCAATGAAATAATTATTAATACAATACGTTTGTTTTGATTATTTGTGAGACTATTTTCGTGTGGATTGCGTTCTTGTGAAGAAACTCTAATCCAGAATAATCAATTAGCAAATAAATGTCATTCAAACAAATTTTATGATTTACATAATCACATTAATTTGTGCAATAGCTCAGTACGTTAAGGCGTGTTCAACTCTCAATGTTGGGGGCGCAGGTTCAATCTGGAGATGGGATGGTAATTTTTGGCCTACCTCATTGATAAAATCATAGGTTCGATAGACTAATTATACACTTAAATATTTATCTAGATATATATACATATATAAATGGGTTTTTTTAGTAGTTAATCTTTGTTTGTATCTTATTGTCGAAACAAAATTATAACAAAAGTTTAATACATAACTTTTCGACCAGTTGAGGAGACTATTAACGATATTCGATTTGGTTCAAACCTTCACTTGATGATATCTATGCAATAAGGTGATATATATATATATATGTATATATATATATATATATATCAGGAAACGAACAAGACACCTTTTTTCGGCGGGACCCGGGCCGGGACTTTAATATATTTTCGTTCTTTCGTCATCATGAAGTGACGACGTTTGTTGGAAAATAATTTCCTATTATTTTTTTAAAATAAAAAAAAAACTTTCGAAGAAAGTGATGACGTTATTTTTTTTGAAAATAATTTTATATTTTTTTTTTTCAAAAATTCCTTTAAAAAAACGTCGTCACTTTATAAATGACGAATGAACGACAATATTAAAGTCTGGCCCGTGAGTTTTAGATAACGGGCCGGGACATTCAAATACCAGCCGGGATCCGGGCTGGGTACCGGTCGTTTCCTGATATATATATATATATATATATATATATATATATATATATATATATATATATATATATATATATATATATATATATATATATATATATATATATATATATATATATATATATATATATTATATGCATAAACATATATCTGCGCTCCACCTCTACCAGAGAACCTGAAGACAACAAACCAGTCTTGGTATTCTTATTTTCAGTTTGTAGGTAACATCACTTCTTCTTCATGATATAACTTAGGCACGCACGCTACACGCACTCGACGGGCCTCCGTGTAAAAAAATGAAAAAGAAATACATGTTGGGATGCCAGTTCACTTTTGGACAATCTTTAGTCCATTTTCTCACGTCTTTCCCTAACTTCAGCAGCGGAATTTCTTTATCATTCAAACGTTATTTTTTTTCTGCAAGAGTGATAAAGAAAATATCTGGGCTGAACCATATTTCCATCAGAAAGTGAGTGCTCTTTATTTTCTTTTAGCACCTCAAGAAAAGGAGCACACATTTAATTGGAATAGTCACCACTACGCGTCAACACCTGAGACCATTTTAAAATTAGTTCCCAAGTTAAGTGGGAAAGTATCAGACGTATGCTTCACTATTACTTCAATGTTTGGTAAAGTGTTTAAACATTGAGCATGACCAGTGAGCTTTCAGCATAATTGACAACTATAAAAACATTGAAAACAATTGTTGATTGTGCACCTCTCTAAATTCAACATGCTTCTCCTCAGTTTAAATATCTGCCTCCTCATACTCACTACGATCATCTCTGAATCCGAGTGCCTGGAGACCTATCCCTCAAAGAAATGTGGTTCACGTCTTCGTGACTTGGCATCACCATCTGCCAGCACTTACGAGATCACAGACTCTCGCTCCTTTCCCTGGATTACAAAGATGGGTCTTTAAGTGACGGCTCGGTTTTGTGCCTCTTTGCTCTGGAACCATCATTAGCCCTAGTGTTGCCATCATCCCGGCTTCCTGCCTTGGAGACCATCCTCGGCACCGACTGCGCATCTCTCACCACGATTTTGAATCATCTCCGGGACTTTTTGAGGCACAAACATCATTATTCATCCTCAGTTTAACTCAAGCCATCCAGCCTCCCAGCATGATATCGCTGTTATCAAAGTAAGGGGCATATATTCCCACTTTGCCTGCCTTCCAGAACCCGGTGTGGACCCCATTAGCGACTGTGAGACCGTCACTTATCTTGACGACATAGGAGAGAGCGTCATTTTCAGGCGGTTGGAGTCCTTTGAGCCATCCATTAAATGCATGGAAACATCGCATCTTCGGGGCTACATTGATTCCTCTGAGCTTATCATTTGTGCTGATGTGAGCGAGTGTCAGATCCTGGGCCCTGTTTACTGCGCCGATGAAATTGGACGGAGCCGTCTCATGGGCTTAAACACGAAGAGTAAGGACTGGTGTGCCGTGGGAGCGTATACTCGAGTAGCCAATTATGCAGAGTGGCTCACGAATACCGTGGAGTATCTTGAAGGCTTTCCTTATCGACCTGACTTCGAGGAAGAGGATCGCAGTGGCGTTGATGACGAGTTGGAGGGTACAAAGTCTGCCAAAGCCATGTCAGGAGACCCCAATGACGAAGAGGAAATAGCCCTGTGCTAAAGAGCCATGCGGGACCCATGCTCGATGCTGGAACTCGGGGACGAGTTTTATGTGTACCTGTGAAGAGGAATTTCCTGAGGGAATCCTTATTATACATGCTCCAAATGTCTCTACGATGAACATTGTCCCATGGAAAATTCTGTGACAGAGAACAAAGACGTGTGAAGTGACTCCGAGTCTAATCTCAGATGTAAACATTCCAGATGATTATTTTCGGGTGGAAATACCTCCTATCTCATCAGCCCTGTACAGCTATCCTGGCTACAGGCCCAATACGAGTGTCGATCTCGGAGCGGGACGCTGGCCGAATTTTTGGATGAATCCGAGCAGAAATCCATCCTTGAGGCCCTACGAAAGGATAACGTCACTGGGACTTACTGGGTTGGAGCTTCAAACTTTGAGAATGACGAGGACTTTCGATGGTATCATAGCCGTCTTGATGTCAAAATTGACAATAAAGCCGTAGTGAACCGGACTATTCCCGATAAGGTCGACCCCGATCAGCACTGTGTTCAAATCTTTTCTTCTAACGGAACACTTGCCGTATCGAGCTGTGAGTTTCAGGCCAAGTTTATATGTCAATATGTGAGCAAATACACAGAGTTGGATGACAACGACCTCTCTCAGCGTCGTCAACATCGCCGATTTGATACCCTCAACCCCAATGCTCGCTATCACGACGTCTGCGGTCGGAGGTTCGTTCGACAGAGTCGGATTGTGGGTGGGGGCATTTCGGACTATGGTGAATGGCCTTGGCAGGTCTCCCTCCGCCAATACAAGAACCGTCAGTACCGCCACAAGTGCGGTGCTGCTCTGCTCACCCATGAATGGGTCCTCACTGCAGCCCACTGCATCAAAGACGTGAGTCCCAGCAATCTCCTTCTTCGCATCGGTGAGTACAACATCCTTGACGATAACGAAGCTCATAAGCACGTGGATGTCCGTGTGAGGCGCGTCATCGTACATCGCCGCTTCGACAAGTTTACGTACGAGTATGACATTGCCCTTGTCCGACTCAGTTCCCCTGTCAAGTTCCGGCCCAACATAATTCCCATATGCCTTCCAGACACGGAATCCGAGTTGATTGGTGAGGTGGGTACCGTAACGGGCTGGGGAAGACGCACAGAATACGGGCAGATCTCCCCAGTGCTTCGGGAGGTCCACATCCCCATAATTTCCAACTCAAAGTGCATGAGCATGTATCGCAAGTCTGGGCAAAATGAGTGGATCCCAAAAATATTCATTTGCGCTGGAACGACGAATGGCGGGAAAGACTCCTGCGAGGGAGACTCCGGCGGGCCACTCGTCATCAAGCGGAAAAACGGTCGTTGGGGTCTCGCAGGTATCATTAGTTGGGGAATCGGGTGCGGAGATAGGAATCGCCCTGGAGTCTATACACGGATTTCTGAGTTCACCAATTGGATACGAACAAACATTAACTACTAAGAAATATATAAATGTTCATTTGTTTTCCTCCTGCCAACTCTGTGATTAATAGAATCACCTAAAGCCCAACAAAGAAAATCCAGAGGGAATCCCTCGTTTTCACTGTCCCACCACAATATTCCTATATAATCATTCATACATTATGAGACTAAAATTCAACTACTCTTCTTTGTGATAATGCATAGTAATAATAATAATTATTATAATATCTCGATTTGTACAAAAAAACATCCTACATTTGTAATAACCCCCCTCAGTACCCCCCTCCCCCAAACTCTTCTTGCCTTCCCCTCTATTGAGATACCATTCGTTTGGAATGTGATATAATTCTCTCCATAATGTGTTTATCTTTCGGCTTCCCCATCATTTTACTTAGGAATCTAGATTATATCTCATTTTAATTGTATGTATGTATAGAATTACTTTAGGTATATGTTTTATTCATCCATAGCTATAGATACATTTATTTACACGACTGTATAACTTTTCATATCAGTAAATAATAATAATAATTACGTATTTCTCACTTTAAGGGTTAATTAACACGTTGAGGGTTGAATGACCTCATGCATAAGGGGGGGGGGGAGCTTTACCTATTCACTTTATGTATGTCTTAATAAAGCAAAGCCATGAGTTACATTGAAGACGACAAACTCAATCCTCAGGTGTGTCTAGTGCCCATTAAAAGCATTTCATTTATTAAACAAAAACCTTCCTTTTGCTTAAAGTCTTTATTAAGAAAAAGTTCAACAACCTTACCCATCAAATGAAATTAATAAATAACAGGTTGAATTGCGAAGAAAAAAATATATTAAACCAGCATTGTTTTGTTTATTTGTATGAAACTTATGCAGTAGTTGCCCAAATGGGTGTTAATAAAGTCTTTGGATTTTTGAATCCTAAAAAGCTTCAAATCTTTAAGAAACTTACTAAGCATAATATGAATACATAAGAATACATATATTTAAAAAAGTTAATAATTATAAAATAGGTTTAATAATCCTGGTATTTTTATGTTTTACTAGTACAGTTCAGCCGATCGTTATAGCCGATTTTCCATCTATTATTTTGTCACATCAGCGAGTCCTTTTGAATTATGCGAAGTAGCACTTTACCTGTTTTTGCGACATATTATAAGAATAATAAATATCATTATTGTCCGCATCTGTTCTGAACAAGAATCGGTAAATAATTATGCACGGTACAAAATATATATATATATATATATATTGTTGATTTGTCGTTAATTGGGGGTCGTTCACGAACAACGTACGACATAGTTTTTAGCGAAGGACGTACGACAATGAAACTTTTCCTCTCATTCGTTGTTCGTTTAAAAAATCATACAGTAACTTGCAGTTTTGTTCATACTCAATACATTTTCATGAATGTCTATCCTTGGCGCCAAAATAGGAGAAGTGTGTTCCATAGCTTAGTAGTGCCTACATTTGAACTTATTGGCGTCTGATCGGTAATTTTTATTTTAGGGATAGTGAATTCAACATATGACTGCGGGTCAAAGGTTGCCGTAGCAGCCTTAAACTATTCTGCTTTCCTCAAAATGATCTCTCCATCACCCTTCTTCACAAACTTCTGTGGATGGAGATGGGGACACACACTTTAATCCAACAGGTGTGCTTGAATGTGTGTGTCGAAGTCAATTTCGAAGTTCTACAGGGATCCTGCCTCGGACCTTTACTTTTTATCCTTCTCCAAACCGAGCTGCCGGAGAAACTCTGCAAGACTCCTGCAAACCCGTGGCTGTAAAGAAATTTCTTATAATTCTTATAGAATATATATATATATTTATAAATACATATATATGATAATGTTGCTGGTTCCCCTGATATAACTTACTCCTTCAATCCATATAATTATTTTTGGGACTAACCTAATCGACTGTCTCCAATTTAAAAAAAAACAATGAACGTAAATACATTTACGGGTTTTAACTTATATATTTAGCTTTTTTTTTCTGAGTGAATAATAGCCAAATATCTGAAAGACGAATTCAGAGATAAGTTTTAAAAAAATGCAGAAAGTTACAGTATGCAAGCACATTGCTTCCGAAGTTGTGATAGCGGTTTTGGATCTCTTTCGCCAGATATTTAGTTTTACCATCAAGCAATATATTTTTCTACGTGTTATGTTTTTAAACATCAGTTAACTCGGAAAATATCTCAAACACACTGAACAGATTCATGATCAAGAGAGACGCAAAAATCTGTCATGAAGGAAAGGTGAAGGGCGTCAAATGTCGTTATTGCGGGATAAAATGATTAAATGAACTTCCATTACCTTTAAACTCTCGATGTTTAGATACTAAAGTTAAATTCTTGGAGATATATGTATCTCATATAATAAAAAAGGTCTAAATATGCATGCAAACTCTTCATATCTTCGTTGTGCTAGTTTTTGTCTACAACATATTTTCTGTGAATAAGTGAAACCAAGGTAAATTAAGCAAGGCTTAATGGTCGACAACATCAAGGGGGGACTTCAGTCTTACTACAGGTAAACTGCGGCTATCTCGTCTCTGATATTGAGAGAAAACTCCTCGTGATACGAAAAAATAAAAAAAGACTTTACTGAAGCCAAAAACAGCCTAATGAACACCATGAGAAAAAGAGTATTTTCCCCTCATTTCCATTATTTGTTAAACCCTAATTCATCAAATGATGCAATTCAATTAAAATAAAGCAGCTAAGTTAAAATCAGATAAGACAATGAACTTTTTTTTAAATCTCCAAACCATCAAAAAATCGTATTATTTATCAATTAAATAATTAAATTACATTTACAAACAATCACAACTCAGAATTTCATTCAGAGGAGGATGAATATATGTAAACATTGCATTTCTTGTACTCTTGTCGAATGAAAATGGAATGGTGTAGATAAATGAAACCTACTTCATCAGTTCAGATGAATACGTCCCTTGTCTCTTTTGGTCATAGGGTATCTTGGCAGGCAATTGCACGATTCTGGCGGGAGTCCCAACTATTATGTTTGTCAGTTTAGGTTCGTCAATGAGTTTTTTTCCGCAAGTCAACTGGTAATATGAGCCTTGCAATTGCTAATCACTGTTTATATAGTTGACACCTCAATTGTGTTGCCTCTTATATAGAGCCCAGAGATGCTCATTGTGTTGAATTATATTTAAATATTGAATTGCCACATTCTTTAAGGATTAAAGAGTTCCTTTTGAATTCTAAAATTATCACAAAATATGTCAGAACAAATAAAATATCTATTTTCCAGATGCTTTTGCTTATATGAGTAAGCCTAAATTGTGTTATATACGGATATAGAAATATGGAAATCCATTCCCAGTGTAAGAATTCATATAACGTGACGTTAGATGTGACATTCCATATTACTGTCAGGTCACGTTAAATAGAATCATGTTATGGGATGGGAAACCATATAAATGTTTCAAACATCTCCTTATTGGATCTTTATTCTCATCAAAACTTATGTAGAAACGTAAAGTGTTGTGTTGAATAGCGTTCATCTACAATTAGCACTTTGTTTTAAATTCATACAATTTAATGGGTCAAAAGAATTTAAAAAATAAATAAAATCTGAATTTTCAACTTTATTGAATTAATCATCAAGTGGTGAAGGATTAGATCAAGAAATGTTTTAAACAATAGGCTTTTAAATGTTAGACTCCTATCAGAGTTTGGCTGTTCTAAGGTGCAAAAATAGGTTCAAACGACAGAAACCTGATTTAGCTTGAATGTGTTTATATAATCCACTACAAGAGTCTCAGAGTAATCATTTAAGGAGAACAAGAAGTCATTTATTCACTGTTTTAAATTGCAATTATTGAATGTCAAGGCAGGTCCTCCTCATACATAAGTGGACTAGATGCCCTGAAACAAGGCATTTCTGAAGAATAGGAGTGTCATTTGGTTTTTTGGGTTCTCATCATTGTTAATGTATTGCTTCTTTATTTGTTGTTCCTAATGCAAATATGAGTTATCAAATGTACCTGCTTATATTTTTAATTCCTTCTTTGTCACTTCTTGTCTCTTCAACTCGAGCTTGCACTCATCAAACAAGAACAAGCATGGTCATCATTTGTAGTTAAATGCTGAAACCTTTTTGTCTTTCAATAATGACTCTTCTTTGTTGGACATATTTATAGTTATCGAGACCTCTATTAAATATAACCACAAAGTGAGAGCAAAAGACTGGATTTCAACAAGATCAACAAAACAACGACAACCTAAGAAACTACTTGTACATGGAATAACTACATACATGTTATATAACTTCATGTACGATATATGTCATCAGGTATCAGCCTGGCTTCATGATAAAAAAGGAAAAAAATGCATCGAACAGAGTTTAAAACATAGAAAAATAAGATTATATATATACAGGGTGATTCACTTAAATTGAGACTCGCATATTACAAACTACAATCTTTGTATTAAATTTTAAACAAATAATTTTAAAACAAAATGATAGCACAATGTGCCAATCCTTTGGCCTTCACTACAGCTTTGAACCTCCTCACGGTGGAGGCAACACAGGCAGATATCTCTTCCTCAGACAAAGAGGCCCAGGCCTGAAGCAGCTTCTTCTTTAGAATCTCCACCGATGACCGGACTTGCTACACACACCTTTTCTCCAGGATCGACTATATTCCAAAGTCCATTAGGTTCAGATCTGGGGAGAAGGGAGGCCACAAGTCTTTGGACCAAAAGTCTGCTAACATCAGTGCAGAAGCTTTGAACCAATTTGCTGGTATGGGATGGAGCTCCATCTTGTTGGAACAGTAAAAGAGCCGTAGGATACTCTCTTTGTACCCATGGGACGACCTTCTCTGAAAGAAGATGCAGGTACAGCGCCTAGTCGATCTTCACGCCCTCCTCGACAAAGATCATAGGGGCCTTCTTCCCGTCACACGTCACTCCTGACCAGACCATAACTGAGGGTGGCTTTTGCCTTCTGAAGAGAGTCCTCAGCTGCACGGGGATGTCTTCCTTTTTTCTAGCCAAAACCCGGTCATTCTGACTGTTGTGGTGGCCTGGACCGTGAAAATCTTTGTCTGAGGAAGAGATATCTGCCTGTGTTGCCTCCACCGTGAGGAGGTTCAAAGCTGTAGTGAAGGCCAAAGGAGGATATGTGGAAATTAAATGAAATAAATTTTGTAAATTACACATTGTGCTATCATTTTTGTTTTAAATTATTTGTGTAAAATTTAATACAAAGATTGTAGTTTGTAATATGTGAGTCTCAATTTAGTGAATCACCTTGTATATAATATTTATCATTCTTGTCGATAATTGTCTTTGGTAATCTATGAAATCTAATAGTTCTTAAAGAGTAACACACTTTTTCGAACGATTTAATGTTGATCTATATTGTAAATATATACCCGTGCCCATGGGCATTAATCACTCAAGAATGAAGATAATAAATCAATGTAGTGCATTTTTTTGATCCAAAACATTTTCCTAACGGAAAGGATAGAAATGAGCGGTAAATGTTCTTAACCTGCCCATCCAATCACCGGCGGCACTCCTTAGGAAGTCTAAAAATACCCTTAAAGAATTAACTATCCTTATAAAATCCCAATCAGGTGTAGTTAATAACCTAACCACTCTTCCATTAAGAATAAAAAAATATATGAATGTAATAGCACAATTTTTGAATAGTTTTGGACTACGATTACATAGATTATGACTATGCAAATCTCATAACAAACCGAATTGTATGCAACTATTTCGGGTTCAAGTACAGTTGAATAAATCAATTTTTATTAAAAAACATTAAACTGTTATTTAATAAAAAACTTTTTAGAATAGTTATTTATTATAATCTTCATTTGATATATTGTCAAACCCAATAATCATGATTGGTAATGAACCCAACTTATATATTTCACGCCTCATATTTGGTGATAATTCAATTTTCAAATATTGTACATATATATACAATTCCATGGCTCTTTGGCACGCGTTAAATACTTGGCAGGTGTTAAGGATTTGATTGAATAAACATCACAGCGAGAGAATTAAACGGAGATGAGGTAACTTACTTTCATCCATTATCCAAATAGTTGGTAAATTATGTTTATTTAGTCATCATTATTGAAAGCTATTGTGCTACAACAGTATATTTATGGTTACTTGTCACATGTGCCAATAGATTTGTCATTGGTGCATAACCAAAGTACTTGAATAATGATAATTTGGTTTTATTGGGATGGAAAACACATAACTTTGACAATAGCACATTATAAGGAGTAAAAGTGAATTTTAACGGTTCGAAACGCCGTACCGGCAAAAGATTCCAAGCCATTATGACGCCTAGAACTTTGATAAAAGTTGAGACCAGTAAATATGCAGAGTTCACCCTTTTTGCCACTTTCACCTGCATAAATTTGTTTTATACCAATACTATTTGAGACTCGACTATTTCAAAATAAGTTTAGTGTGTATTAGAATTTGTTATTTGATCCCTTTTCATATGGAAAAGGTTATACATATTTCATGTTCATGGCTTTAACGGTAAATATATTTTGTTTGGAAATTGAGATGATTGTCCCCTAAAAATATATATTTAACTTATCAGTCAAAAAAATTATGTTCATCTCTTACAAATATCTAGAGCATAGTTGTTTTACCGTTATTAAGTTTTAAGGTAGCTCAGCACATGGTCAAGTAAAAGAAATGAGAGAGAACATTTAATATTTAAGACATTTGTTATCACAGTGAAGCACACAAAGAAAATAATATTTTCATAAAACTGGTTTATTGGAGAGTTCTTAATGTTTAGTTGCTCTAAACAGTGATATTCTTCTATAAACTACTTTAAAATACTTAAAGTGTATATTTATAATCAGGTGCAGGTTAAATATTTGTTTGTGAGAGTTAAACAAAGAAAGTTATACATCGATCCAAACACGCTAAACCGCTGCTTATAACTTGATGAATGACGACTTTAATTAGAGCAAAAGTTGATATTCATGGAAAGTTTTATAGTAATAGCATTGTTCATCTTAGTTCATGACTTATCACGAGTGTTGTATCGGTCCTTATATTGGACTGAGGACTGCAGTCCAGTCTGCTCCATTCCTTTTTGACAGTCTATAAAAAAATTAATGGAGCGCGGTAGCCGTGTGCGTTAAGGTGTGTTCAACTCTCAATGCTGGGGGCGCAGGTTCGAATACTCCCGAGAGGAGATGGTAATTTTTGGTCTACTTCACTGATAAGATTGTAGGTTCGATAGACTAATTTTAATCATAATGTTGTTTATATCCTGTCGGATACTGCAATTCTATCGAACCAATTAGGCAGTAGAAATGTTTCTTGACGTCATAACCCACGTTATGTTGTCAATATTTCTTAATACTATGAAAAGGAAGAATCCTTTATATGAGGAAAGTAACATCTTCAATGAGCTGATGACAAAATAACATCTTTTACTTGTGTTATTAATAAGTATAACTATGATTATTATTACAACAATCACTATTCGATGTTTATGGCAATACTTAACATTAGCCTATAGCGGTTGAAAAGAAAGGTTTGTGAATGAATTCTTTTTAATGAACATTAATGAGAAATGACCGACGATCATACACTGAAAATTATGAAAACAAAATATTAAACCATTTTATTGGTACAGGTTTTACGCCAAGTTACAATAGAATATATAAATATAATATTAGAAAATTAGAACGAATTAAGCAAATATTTTTCAACATTTTATGGAAAATTAAAGGACTGACAAATGACAATCTCAAGACCCGACAGGACCGTTCCTAAGACTGGATCGGACTGAATAAATTGGGACCGACACAACACTACGTATCAATCATTTCAACTTGATAAGGTATCATATCTTTCCTCTGACCACTTTTGTTAATATTTATAACCTCAAAGGGAGACGATAGCTGTGTGCGTACAGGCGTGTTCAACTCTCAATGTGTGGGGCAATCGTTCGAATACTCCTGAGAGGGGATGGTCCTTTTTGGCCAATCTCATTGATTAGATCTTAGGTCCAATATATACCAAATTGAATGCTACAATGTTTATTTATATCCACATGAATGCATTTATATCGAACCAAATAAAACAAAAATATATAATATCACAAGAATGGGATCAATTGGAGCTATTTATATAAAGTTACGTCAATAACTCTTTTGCTTGGAGCGATAGCTGACTCTTCTGTTGTTGGAGTCTGACTCAAAGCATTTAAGGATATTTGGCTTATTTATTCAAATCATTGAAGCATTAAAGCCCTTGTATTTTAAATTAATAACTTTAAATTCTTAATGTGAATATTACGATTAACCAAGGAATTCGAAGAATTTATCCATTTTTATTTGCCATGCATTACTTTTATAGATAGGCTTAAGGAATAAAACGATTTCGTTTGAAGGCCTTTAGATTTATCTGTTTACGTTCAGGGATTCTAAACATGATCAATAAGCAAATGATGAGGCTTTTTTTTCGATGTTAAAGAGGCACAAATATAGACATATTTATATTATAATACAACAGTTCGAGGTCAGCTCGTATGACTCAATGAAACAGGGAAGCTGAATGACGAATGTAAATGATTATGTAAGTCTAATTAATATACATTCTATATATCAAATAATACTCTAAGAATAATTAATCTCTTAGAACCAAAATTTTAATAATAATTGTAGAAGGATGAAACTGCTATGGGTTATTTATTTTGACACATATTTTTAAACAACTAATTGAACGTCAAAGAATTGTTGCTCATATATTTTAGGCAAAAAAAAAGGAAATGTGTTTTCTTTTTTTTTTTTATATTTATTCATTTTCTTTTCTCTTTAAATATATACATACATACATACATAAATTATAAATTTTAGTTTCTTAACTTGGTTCAAAATTACAATTCTCTATATATTTTTATGTCTTTTTTCTTAACAAATGACTGGGCATGGGAGATCCTAGTGTGAAGACCAACATTGCATTTACAGCAAATAAACGATGTCATTCCTTACATTGTCTAAAAACTTAGTTCCATACAATGTATAATACATTTTTTTCGTTTCTTGTTATATCATTAAGTTTCGAAGTAATTCACCACCCGTAAATAATTGAATATATATATATATATATATATATATATATATATATATATATATATATATATATATATATATATATATATATATATATATATATATATATATATATATGTTAAATCAGTGGTTCCCAACTGGATTCGGCTGGTAGACACCTAACAGTCTTCGGGCACTTTCCGTGGACCCCGTCTCAATTTTGTCAAAAACGCGAATTTCAATTTTTATGCGAGACATCTGCGAAGTACAATTATATTTATTTTTGACTTATATCCAGGCTTGTGAGCGTTCAGCTTTTTTTGCGTTCAGCGTTAAAAAAATTGCGTTCCGTTCAATGTTTTTGCGTTCAGCACTCTGTTAGCGTTCAGTGACGACGTTTTTTTTAGAAAAGAATCTCCAGAAAAAGTGACGACGGTTTTTTAGAAAAAAAATTCAAAAAAAGAGAGGACATTTTTTTTAGAAAAGTGAGGACGTTTTGTTTAGAAAAGAAAAAAAAGTGCCGTCCTAGGTCAAATTTCATGAAGTTAAAAATCAAAATCGTCTGGCTCTCTCTAGCATACGGCGAATATGAGGAACAGCTATGCTTTTTTACATGTTGTGTGCAGTGGCGATATTCAACAACGCAATCTATAATAATATTACTAAAAAGTAACTACTTTTAGGTGATTATTGATGTTGAGGTATTATTGTGATTTGTTACGAAGAAAAAAAATGTTTGCCTTTTTATTACATATAATTATTTACAAGTGTCAAAAATAATTATTTTTTAAAGAGTTACTGTGATTTGGAAAATTGCATTTCAATATTGTTATCAAATTATTTAAGGAACTTGCAAAATAAAAAGGCAAACCTGTTTTTTTTCTATGTAACAAATCACAATAATATAAAATGCAACCTCAGTGAATTACCTAAAAGTAGTTACTTATTATGATTAATACTTCATCCTACTAAATTATCTTTTCTTTACTTTCATGCCAGATATCGAAATTATAAAAATTGTTCTGAAATGCATTGACATATACCAAAAATATATTACATATTGATTATAGTCAATAGACTCGAAACAAAAAATATATCACCGCTTAAATAGAACACTAAAATATGGTCAACTTTTTTAAATATATAGCCGATTTTTTCGATTAGTACGAAAGATATATAAATTATAAAAACAGATTTGAAATGCACAGATATAGTAGAAAAATAAATAGTACTGACATTGTGGTTATTCTTACTTTCCACGAAGATAACTGGGCCTGAACCATTAGAAATGATAAAAATTGTAAATTCACAAATATCCTTATTCTGGACACAAAAGCAAAATTAGAAATGATTAAAAGTATTTTTTCATGTTTTCTGGACATAGGCAAATAGAAAAAAAAAAGTTTCAACTCAAGGACAAAAATTTGTTACACGGTGTTATTGGTATGAAAATAGTATTTATCAATTGTTATGTCAATGACAAAATGAAAGCAATGTTGGGGCGCAAGTTCGAAACCCGAGAGGGGATGGTCATTTTTGGTCTACCTCATTGAAAAGATCCTAGGTTCAATAGACTAATTGTGATGCTATAATGCTTATTATATCCTGTCGGATGCAATTCTATCGAACCATATAGGCAAAAAAATATGAAAGACTATGTGAACGTTTATATAAATTGTAATAATATAACTTCAAAGCGGCTTTCATTCAAAAATGAAGTTATGTTCAATTATATATAGAAGGTATGCAATAACAATTTTAAAGCTACAAAAATGATAAATACCTTAAGCTCGGCGAATAAATAGTATAGTACTGAGGGAAATGGAAACCTCCATTATAAATACATGTATATACATCATGGTTAAGAACATATTTTATGGATAAAGCAAATAAACTGTTCATGCGGAAAATATAGGAAATGTAAAAAAAGTTTTTTTATGACTCGTTTTTACTATTTATTTCTAAATGCATCCAAGGCCTTTCAAGGAATTTGGATTATATAATAATAATCTATGAAGAATTTGGAAAGAATATGTTTCATATTCACAAGCATAATATATCCGTTTAGGTCAATGTGGGAAACATAGAGCAGTATGATATATGTCGATACTCTAAAAACACAATCCCAACTACCACTAATGGTCATCATTGTCCATGAAGTATTTTATCATTTTCGTTCGTGATTGGTATTTACAATCTCAAACTTATCTAAAGAGAAATTGATTAAGTCTATCATCGATTTTCTGGCTCCTCACAATTTATACCTACTTTCTTACTAAGGCTGGTGCATTTTTCAAAAGAAGCTACATTTCATGATTAGTCTACAGATTATATATTTTCAATATATGGTTAGTTTTGACATTTAACATTTTTTTCTTCTTTTAAGCCGTGTCAGATCCTAACTTCAATGTTATCTCTGATCCCCATGAATGTTTCATAGACAAGTAATGTTTTCAGCGAGTGGCTATTCAATTTAATTCATTATTCCCAATTGTTACCGAAATTGTCTACAAATGAATTAATATGATAACATCCAAGTTTAGGCATTATATTTGTAGAATATTATACCACAATTAATTAGAAATGGTTCTTAAGGAACGCTGTAAGTCCTTGACAACCTTTAAACATCTCTGGGCATATTCATCTTAATCAATTGGCTTGTGTTTAGCCAAATAAGTATCTGAGATTACTTATATGAGTCCCATTTTTTTTGAAAACAAAGGACATTGCGGGTACATGTTTTTGTTGAAATATTGATAAAAAATAAGTACCGAATCATCATGAAAAGGCTAATGGATAAATATCAGCCAGACATCTAGGAACACAATATGTATACACATATTTATCCTTGCATGATTTAAGGAGACATAAGGACTATAAAAAATAGTAGTAATATTCATGTATAATTGATATTTATTTATTATACAACAGCGAAGATATCATGAATATTAGATTTGATTTATCAGACATTAAAAAATCATGTTATTTGTTTTACTATTCGTATAATATTTTATTTACACCGAGAGTGTAGTGACGTCATGATACTTGTCCGGATACGAGGGAATAATGAATCAAAATGAACTAATTAATTATAATGGATATTATGTCGACCCTATTATGTAATATATTTGAATTATATTTTTATGGGTTAGTTGTGGCAGACTCTTTGGCTCTACAAATAGCGATTGCTCGATCCAGTGTGGGGAAGGTGGTCGAGGGCGACCCTTGTGTCGTGATCACGGATACCGACGACGATCTGCCGGACGATTTGTGCGTCGCGGCAATGGTTGCAAATTTCCGCTTCTTCAGCCATATTTTGAGACAAAACCAATACTTGTCGAAAGACTCCCCTGGTTGCTGTTTCCTTTTGATGAAGTTGACTTCAGCCACAACCTTACTATTCTTCTTCGGAAATAGTCATGAAGACTAGTGAGAAGGCCACTGACGGTGATGTCCGGTGACTCGAAATCTATTTTATAGGAGTATTCCAGAATACGCTTGACTGGTCCTATCGGTCCTAAGACCGTCGGTCCTTGAGATTGTCTTTTGTCAGTCCTTTATTTTTCATAAAAATTGAAAGAGTATTTATTTAATACGTTTTAACGGACTTATTTCATCGTGGGGCACCTGAGAGAAATCGAAACATATGCCAAGTATATTTTATAAAATGAGGAAAAAAGAAGCTCAGGAGAGGAGCATTATCAGCTATAAAATTAACAATTACAAGGATTCCTGTTTAGAAACAAACTAGGATCTAGAAAACCTCCTAGAATATGAAAATAGAGGAGCAATGGTACGATTAAAAAAGAACCTGATCAATCTTAATGTGAAAGGCAAAAGTTATTTCAAGCAGCTTGAGAGGTCTGATAGTAGGAAAAAACTAACCCAGCTAAAACTTCCTTCTGGAGAAATAACAAATGATCACGGAGCTTTTATTTTGTAAATTATGTAACTGCAGCAGTTGTTCAGAAAAATATGTATGTGAGTTTGGTTATTTCTGGAGACTCATCAAGGATGTTAAAAAGGCTTCTCCGACAACTTCGTTAAAATGATATCGTCCATACTTCGTAATGCTTCCTCAAGAATCCAACTTCCGGGAGGGCAGGAAACGTTTCATCTCCATAGAGGAGCGAGACAAAGGGACCTTTTATCGCCGACTCTGTTCATCATTGCCGTCAACGGACTCTTGGAGCGCTTGTCTTCATATGGGGAAATTCAGGGCATAACCACGGGTAGTACGACTCTCAAATCCTCTATGTTTGCCGGCGATCTTACACTCTGTATGTCCGGTTCTGATAGTAAATTAAAAAGTTCATTAAAAAAGCTCTTGACTTCATTGAGGATTTTAAATATCGTTCTGGACTTATTATAAATACAAAGAAAAGTCAAATCATTACAAATTTTGGAGACTCGTTAAGAGAAATATCAAATGACTTAACCTATGTTAACTCAACAAATTTGCTTGGAGTGAGTGTTTCTACTTCAGCGAATGAATCTGATAAAATAAAAAAAAAAAATATTGTAGTCACTGAGGAAAAAAGTCTTATTTTATAGAAGCACTTCCCTTTCGCGATACGAGAAACTTACTGCTTGGAACCGCAACATCTTCCCAAAAAAAATCCATATATTAAAACACATCCCATTATCAGGAGACTTTTGCGAAGAAATATATAAACTTAGGGATAGCCTCATATGGAGAAGCTCTAGACAATATATTTCGAGAAAGAGACTCAACTCTGCTCTTGGGGTCTTGGATCCCTAAGTATCGAATTAATGTGGAAGTCATTGAATTTATCATGGTTGAGGCGATTTCTTTTAATCAATGATTTTTGGGCAGAGAGAACCAAAAACAAATTCCATGATGTTATAGGACGGCATTTTTATGGGGCCCTCAGAGCTTTTAAAAATCTTAAGCTGTGTGGCTCTCATTGGAAGAAAATGAGTAGGTCATGGGAATCAGTCATGGATAAGATCCTTCCTCTCCTTGGCGTAAATGAGCCATTAAATAAAAACAGATAGCGCCTCGGAATTTTTTGAAGAATATCCAGCGACTTCAATAGGTCAATTCATTCAAGATGAAAAGGTTCTTAAAAAACTATGTCCTATTCTTACGAGTTAAGAGATATTGCAAACCTTTTTTCGTTTGGAAAAAACATTGTTGGTCCGCCCATTCCGTTTATATAGCTAAGGAGAGCCCTTATAGACACGCAAAGTCCCGGCCCATCCGCGATAGTAAAAAGACGAAGAGAAAACCTGGGATGTGAAAAAGAAATGTCATTTTTAGATCCAATAATTATTATGCGAAATGCATACTCCGACTCAAGACAAAAATGGCTGAGGTACCGGCTAGCCACTTCTTCGCTCTTCTTGAGTAAATCCAGGGTGAACCCAGAAGATGAAATCTGTCATTGGTGTAAAGAAGTGAAGGAGACATCCATCCACTTCTTTTACTTTTGTCAGAAAATCCTCCCAGTTATCTGTGCCGTGGAAGAAAAGAAATAGTAAGAGCTTATGGAACAACATTGGAACCGTCTGATTGGCTAATTTCTACCTCACCTCGATATGGGAAGGCTTTCCACATAGAGCATATAATCTCCTCGGTGCAAGGGCTCCTCTATGCATGCAGGGTCAACGGAAGATGCATTCCAGCAGGGATACGAAAATACGTGGTCCAAAGCATAGATCTTGATCTACAACAACATAGTCAAAAACAAGGCGGTTTTCTTTAAAAAGTTATATACAAAACCCGATGTCACATAAATAATTATTTTTAAGAGTTGATACAGCTTTGCAGGCTTTTGTTTTTATTATTGTTATATTTTAATAATGAATTTACCTGTCTTCCTATAAATCTTTTAATACCCACCCTCATTTGTATTATACCTTTTTTAACATATCACAAGTCATTGTAATTGGATTTATTTGAAAAATTGTATTGAAATATATATTGAATATTAAAAATAATTTAATAAACAATACAATTTAAAAAAACTGCTAACATTACATGTACATAAATATTCTATTATAACAGGGCGTTAATTCAATAGCAACAAAAAGGGTTAATAATATTTATATTAGACAATATGGAAACATTTTTTCTCATAATATAGGCTTTCAGTGTACTCATCGTCGGTCATTATTCATTAAATGTTTCTGTAAAATAATTCATTCACAACCCTACCATTTAGACAACTATAGACTAATATTTAAGTATTGTCATAAGCATCGAATATTTATTTTTGTAATAATAACCAATATTTAATACTTATTAATAACATTAGTAAAAAATGTATCTGAAAAAAATGACGACTTTTTTTTAGAAATAATTTCTGAAAAAAATTGACAACTTTTTTTAGAAAGAAATTTCTGAAAAAATTGATGTTTTTTTAAACAAATTTCTGAAAAAAAGTGATGATGTTTTTTTGGAAAGGAAATTTGTCCCATGAAAATTAAAAATCTTTGTCTTTTTTGGCGCCAAAAATGAACGACGAACGATAAGGAATATTCCTTATCGTTCGTCAAAAACTTTGTCGTTCATCGTTCGCGAACGACGAACGACAACAAATGAACAATAATCAACAAGTGATATATATATACATATATACAGGGTGATTCACTTAAATTGAGACTCACATATTACAAACTACATACAATCTTTGTATTAAATTTTACACAAATAATTTTTAAACAAAAATGATAGCACAATTTTGTAATTTACAAAATGTATTTCATTAATTTTCACATATCCTTCTTTGGCCTTCACTACAGCTTTGAACCTCCTCACGGTGGAGGCAACACAGGCAGGAATCTCTTCTCAGCTCAGACCATGACTGAGGGTGGCTTTTGCCTTCTGAGAGAGTCCTCAGCTGCACGGGGATGTCTTCCTTTTTTCAAGATAAAACCCGGTCATTCTGACTGTTGTGGGTGGCCTGGACCGTGAAAATCTTTGTCTGAGGAAGAGATTCCTGCCTGTGTTGCCTCCACCATGAGGAGGTTCAAAGCTGTAGTGAAGTCCAAAGGAGGATATGTGAAAATTTATTGAAATACATTTTGTAAATTACACATTGTGCTATCATTTTGTTTAAAAATTATTTATGTAAAATTTAATACAAAGATTGTAGTTTGTAATATGTGAGTCTCAATTTAAGTGATATATATATATATATATATATATATATTATATATATATATATATATATATATATATATGTGTGTGTGGGGGGGATAATGGCAATCTGTAGATTGAGATTGCCCATATTTTGGGGCAAAGTGGAAAAATTATCAAAACAAATAAAAACATTCTTAAGGTATGGAATTGGATTGGAATGAATCTAAATTAATTTCAAGATACTATCAAATGCTATTATTCCTTTACGAATAATTTGAATTACTCTTTAGAAGTAATAAAATGAATAATTATGAAACCGATACTTGATGCAGACTAAAATAACTACACAATAAATGACGTTTGATGATGTCAAAGGGTTTAGCTGTTTACTTATCATTGATATATTGTAATGTGGCACCCTTTGGATATGAGTGATAGTATAGGTAGAGTCTTTCAATAAATATCACAAATGGAATTTTGAGGTCTCTTTACGAATTGAAACTAGGTCCAAATGCTTTGCTGGTGGATACAAGAGTGGCTTTGGCTTACACTACTCCGAGAACTACTACGCCTCTCGAGTGCAAATCTGTTTTGTTCAAACGAGACACGTTTTAATGATATATAAAAAATTACACATAGCTATATTGTTCTTGTACAAGGTTTTTACATTATTATTCGATTGGTAAAGGTGGTGTGAAATTAACCGTATTGTTGATTAGGGGATAATATTTGAATTCCATGTTTCTATTCATAGTTTATCTTTGTTATGTATGTTTTTATTTTGGAGTCCAGCTACTATATTTAATAGTTAGTTTATTAGTAGTATAACAAAGATATTTGAAATAAAAATCCATTTCACAATACTACAGTTCAGTCATAACTATATTCAAACATAACATAAAACATGCATAACTATATTTTTATATTACCAAGATTTCATGTCATATCGATCAAGGGAAAGAAATTAAGTCGGCTCAGATGTTTATAATAAACCCATGTTTTGAACCAACAATAATGTGACCAGAAATAAATCAAACTTCGTTATAAAATGTGGGAAGGGGAATTGGTTTATACCAGGCTGTGAACGGAAACGCAAAATTGAACGGCGTTCAGCAGAACGCACGTTCACTGAACGGAACGCTGAACGGAACGCAACTTTTTTTGAACGCTGAACGCAAAAAAAAAGAGTTTTGCGTTCAGCGTTCAATTTTTCCCAACTTTTCTTTGACTTTTTTTGAAATTCAAAAAAAAAAAGTCATCACCACGCAGTACTTTTTTGGAATTCTTTTCTTAAAAAAAAAAACGTCATCACTACGCAGTACTTTTTTGGAAATTCTTTTCTCAAAAAAAAAAAAACGTCATCACTACGCAGTACTTTTGGGGAAATTCTTTTCTAAAAAAAAACGGCATCACTACGCAGTACTTTTTGGGAAATTCTTTTCTAAAAAAAAACGTCATCAATACGCAGTACTTTTTTGGGAAACTCTTTTCTAAAAAAAAAAACGTCATCACTACGCAGTACTTTTTGGGAAATTCTTTTCTAAAAAAAAAAACGTCATCACTACGCAGTACTTTTTTAATATTTGAACGCTGAACGCTAACGGAACGCTGAACGCAAAAACATGAACGGAACGCTGAACGGAACGCTAATTTTTTTGAACGCTGAACGGAACGCTGAACGCAAAAAAAGCTGAACGCTCACAAGCCTGGTTTATACAAAGAAAAAGAAACGGAATGAAATATTCCACGGGAACTTTCATAGGAAATCTATGTGACTGGACATTTTGCTCCAGAAAGATAATGGGACATCTAAGGCCTGAGGCATTTATTAAGAATGTCTCTAAATTGGGTTATGATTTATTGTTATTAGACATCAAAATAAGTAATGCAATAATGGCATCTCACAGAGGGTTTTGATGAAAACGGCACTGATTTTTGTTAATGCTTTTTCAAAATAAATGGCAAAATATATCTCGATATAATTACAGATAGTGAGGTTGGGAGCTCTTAAAGCAGGTATATAAATGGGGGATAATGTACTCTTGCTGGGAGCGGCGAAAAAAAAATAATTGTTATTATAGGTACTAATATGTACTAGTTTGAAATTAACTAATCCATATTAGTTTGGTTCCAGAAAATAACATGAAATGAATTCAAGATCATTGTTAAGACGCTGTTGGCAGATACTATTTATTTAAAAAGACACCTTCCATAATTACAACATAAAAATGAATGTTATAAAATCGTGTGGAGGAGTGGGCGAGACGAATCATAATGAAAAGACAGGTGCATGAAAGAAGCGCAGCTTAATCTTATCACAACTTTTTCGTTTCCGTCCCAACGAAGACTTCCTCGCCCACTCGTTCAGAGAGGTGGCTTCTTAGGAAAGGTTTGGGAGATCTTCCGACTAGTCTTGCGGAGTATCGATTGCGCGCACTTGTTTGGAGGACTCAGCAACTTAACCATCCGAAATCAGGCAGTCCCGGAATCCTACGATAGACTTACCACTAACGTCACAACAAACTTCCTTTCGACAGGAACAGGGTCCAGGCTATTTGACATTGAGAGATGGACGTCCTCACTTTCCCCTTTCCAAAAAACTAATGAACCTCAACTTCATTACATACCGTCCCGTCTTTCACTTCACGTTTTAAGAGAATTTTCACGTCTGATACCGATCCAAGAGGAATTGGGCCTTCACTCCATCACCTAGAAGTTCTCAAAGGCTCTATTCTCATTCCCGCCTCCCGCTTGGAAGGTAACGACAGAGTGATGTGCCCACGTACCTAGCAGCACTTGGCCAAGTGGTCCATCTGCCCACAACGATAGCATGTGGCTTCTTATCAGGGGGCAGTTTGGGATATAAGGCATGGTGTCTCTCACACTATTTGCATCTCCACTTTGAGAGTGGTGTCATGGGTGTTATGTCCCTGACGTCATGTCTACTGCACCTCACTCTTTCCTCTTCCCCTGTGTATTACCTTCTTTTCCTACTGTGATAATAAGTAACTTTCAAGTCATGACCCCCTGACACGTGTCGTTCTTTATATTCGTTCCTGCCCTAATTAGTGACGACTCTGGGATATTGATATACTAATAATATATTCTTATTAAAGGATCCCAGCACAACAACAAGATACGAACTCTTGTACCCGACAAAAGAACGATCTCCTCTCGCTTCATTTCCTTGGAGTGATTCTCGGAGAACTCAAATGCTCTGGCTACATTGAGGACCTCCTCCAGGCTCTTGGATACTATTTAAAAGAGTTTCTGGCGTAGCCTCGTGCATGATGTATAATCAGGCTTGTGAACGGAACGCAAAATTGAACGGCGTTCAGCTGAACGCACGTTCAATGAACGGAACGCTGAACGGAACGGAACTTTTTTTTTAAAGCTGAACGTTGAACGCAAAATAAAGAGTTTTTGCGTTAAGCGTTTTATTTTTCCAAACGTTTCTTGGACTTTTTTCGGAAAAACGTCATCACTTTTTTTGGAAATTCTTTTCTAAAAAAACGTCATCACTACGCATTACTTTTTTTGGAAATTCTTTTCTAAAAAAAGTCATCACTACGCATTACTTTTTTTGGAAATTATTTTCTAAAAAAAACGTCATCACTACGCATTACTTGGTTTGGTAATTATTTTCTAAAAAAACGTCATCACGCTACTTTTTTGGAAATTCTTTCTAAAAAAGACCTCTCTTAGACCCTGGGTTAGATCCAGATTTTTAAAATAAAAACCCTAAATAGTACATCCATTTTTCTAAATCACACAATGTTATTTTTTTAAATGTTTGAACGCTAATGGAACGCTGAACGCAAAAACATTGAACGGAACGCTATTTTTTTTAACGCTGAACGCAAAAAAAAGCTCAACGCTCACAAGCTTGCGTATAATATATGAAGTGTGAAAATACTTAGTATTCCTTCATGAATATTTTATATAGAAATTGAGTGGAAGATTATGTCGGTGTTAAAATTCATGGAGTCGTGGGGGAGATGATATCACATCATGTTTCCTATATGTTTTCGGTATAGCATTAGATGTTTAGGTATTTAAGACCGAATACCTTACCACAGGTGTAATATGGACCCTTTAAACATGGATCGGTAATTTCTTCAGCTTTTTTCTAATGAAGCTTTTGTTGCTCTATTGATCCATTTTAGGTAATGCATTTATTAGAAATTTGTGAAAATAAATAAAGAAGGTTCAAATTCGTATAACAACCTTTCATATTTTCAATTGTGCGAACTATTTAGTTTATTAAATGTGATTAACGCATACAGATTTGTTACCTTTTTTGGATAAATATTTGAAGAAATTTAAACATTGATTTTTTTGGCTAGAGAAAATGTAACTCACTCTATCCGAGCTTTTATTTTATTATTGTTCAAACCTCGGCTTAAAATGGATTATGCAATCCATACCTGGAAATCATGCAAGTTCTACAAAATAAATTTTGTCAAAAAGTGAATTCTTCTCTGGTATAGAATTGAGGAAATTCCTTACTCTTGAGACCCTGCGTATTAAACCGACTTTTTATAAATACTTTAGCAATGTTCGAATTTCACAAGCCTATCAAAAATGATTTGGACCAGCATTCATCTTTATTCATTTTAAAGGATGGAAACCCCTTTAATTTGACAATGTTCCTTTTCTAACTCAAGACCAAATAAAATTGAAATGAACAAAGGTACATTTATCTTCAATCCATTAAATAGCTAATTTTTTTTTCACTACATAAAAAAATTCATTCAATAAAATATTTGTAAATTCTTACATTGTAAATATTCATATTTGTACAAATGATGATCTGCTTCATGTTTTTTTTGTTGATGGTTTTATATCTTATTGAAGGTTATAAAACATTTAAATAAACGCAGCATCAACTGAACCATGAAGATATCCATTACAAAACAGACATGACAAATATATAGGTACTATGCATCAGTAAATTTTCGCACTCTAGACTGATAAATTGTACTGATTTTTTTTTTTGATTTGAGGTAGTTATAGCCGTGGCATTATCATTTTCCATCTTATACGTGTTACCATTCCCTCTCTGTGATGTACTATACAAGTTGTAGTTGAATACAATGACTGGTTACTCTTTAGTCCGTCTGCAGGAAATTAATGACTGACCTTATATATATATATATATAGGCTTGTGAGCGTTCAGCTTTTTTTTGTGTTCAGCGTTAAAAAAATAGCGTTCCGTTAAATGTTTTTTTGCGTTCAGCGTTCAAATATTTTAAAAAATGACGACGTGTTTTTTTAAAAGAATCTCCAGAAAAAGTGATGACGTTTTTTTTATTTAAAAGAATTTCCCAAAAAGTAATAAACGATTCTATCATGAGATGTATTTTGATTTATATATAATTTGAAAGAACTATATTATAACAACTGGTCATTTAATCAATTTTTTTATTTTGTTTTGGTAAAATAAAACCGAGAACGGGAGCTCACAAGAGCGGAACAAAAAGATGAGGTAAAACAGTATAGGTAAAAAACTTCCCAAAATGAGCAATATATCTCTTGAAATATTCAAATAGATTAACTTTGTCCCTCGTAAAAATTGTTTAAAATAATACCTCTATGTTTCAATCTCGGTTTATAATCAAGTTTTTGGAAATGCTCGTGATGTCATGATCCTCTTCTATGAACAAGTGAATTGTTGAAGCTTCCATATTTTCTTCCTTCCTATGGCTCTGTATGTGGAAAATATTAATAATTAAACCATTTTTTCTATATAACAAAATTGTTAAAACATATATATCGCAATTAATACATTTTTTCTCCCAACACAACCTTTCATTTTTATTGTGTAAGCAAACTTGAGGTAAAACCAGGTAAAACAACAACAACTTATGATAGTATCATTTAAAACATTACATAAGACAGTAAACTTGTCTCACTATTATATAAAGAAGTTTTATTAACAAACTACTTATATTATCCAGTTTAACATTTATTTTATATGCAATGAGATTATTTTATTTCATAAGCCTCGCCTAACAATCGTTTTCCTGTTATACATAGTTATTTATTAAATTATGTATTTTGTACTTGAGGACATTATATCAAAATTGAGGCTTTATCAAAAGGTTCCCGGACTTTATGGAGACAGTGGACTATATAGAGACAGCCAATCAAATCACTTTCTCCATAAAGTCCCCAAAGGACTTTATGGAGACACAGACTATATGGAGACAGATTTAGCGACATATATGTTCCAACTATCGGACACCCCAAATATCGAGAGATCATTGTTACACTTGAGCAAAACAAGGAATAAAATGTGTTAAAATAAGACATCAGAGGCCTTCTTTAATTAGCATTTACTTAAATAATGTTGAAAAGTCTTTACATATTTGATTGCATGCTCATTTTATCTCATTTTATAGTTATGATGAACGTAACGATAATATTGGGAGTTCGAACCGGAAGAGGAAAAAAAAAGGCAAGGCAAGAGAACGGAAAGAAACAAAGAGAATAACAAACAGGTTAGAGTGAGAAAGAAAGAGATAACGTACTTAGGGCTGCTTTGAAAAACTTCATAACAGGGATTGGACTTCCTGACGAATAACTTCCACGAATCGGAACAACGTTGGTGGACTTCAAATAGAAAGGAGGTGGTGTTAATACTTAAAGAAATCTTCCCAAAACAAAAAAAATAGAAAGAGAGAGAAAATGGTGACGTCATACGAAGAAAACAAATATAATAGCTATTTTATGGCTAAATATGTGTATGAAGCTAATTTCCGTAATTGTTTTCACTCATTCACATATTCCAAATATTATAAATACTCCATCAATCAGTGTATCAGAGCTCCTATCGGGAACCAGCTCCAAAAAGCCTCGTTTGGTGCTCGGGCAGTAAAACCCAACGTGCTGGTACACATCTTCCTCGGTTGTATTTTCGGCTCGCCACAACACTTTCGTCAATCTGAACCTCGACCCCAATGCCGCCAATTCTTTCGTTTTCCTAAGATGGAGTATATATAAATATTTGGAATATGTGAATGAGTGAAAATATTACGGAATTAGCTTCCACGAACAGATGTCACGTAATAAGGCGAACCATTCGATGACACTCGTCTCGGAGATGCCCGAATCGGCCACAGCCTGGTTCACTGGGCTCTTATTGGCCCATAAATGGACTAACCATATATTCATAGACTATATAATTGTTTGAGTAGTACAATGTAATCAAATATGAAATAAATCATTATATACCATTTAATGCAGTCTTTATTTAGTCTCATAATAAATATGAATTTGTAACTAGAGTAACTAACAGAATTATCCACCCAAATGTTCATGTAAATGATGGGGATTTGTCTGAATGGTCCATTGTAGATGATTAATACAAATAAATAATTATATATATCCTTTATTACAGTCTTTATTCTTCTCATGATGAATACGAAAATCGTATGTAGATACTGAGTCCATAAATCCTGGAGACAGTGAGGAAGTTCATTTAGAACATAAAATACATAATGATTATCGTATGTACATAGTCATTGAGCCAATGAATGCTTCGAAGAAGACAGTAAGGAGGTGTATTCAGTGAATTAAAGAGGGGAAGAAGATTGTAAGTAGGTACAGAAGCCTATAATTCGTAATTACACCTCCCTAGTGTCTTCTTCCCCAGTATAATTAGACAAAGTAATTACAAACGATAGTCCTCCCGCGGTTTCTAACGTCATCGCAATCTGATCATAAAGATCTCTAACTACGAAATACCCCTCATGAAGGTCTTTTTCCTTAGCATTCATTGGCTAAATTCAATCCTCCGGCATATCTTCCCCCAGCGTTCATTGGCTCAGTGCTTACATTTCACATGAACAAAGTATACCTTATTAAGGTCTTCTTCTCGTTCTTTTACTCACTTCATAAGGTTTCTACGTCATCGCAATCTAATCATAAAGATCTCTAACTACGAAATACACCTCATGAAGGTCTTTTTCCTAAGCAGTCATTGGCTAAATTCAATCCTCCGGCATATCTTCCCCCAGCGTTCATTGGCTCAGTGCTTACATTTCACATGAACAATGTATACCTTATTAAGGTCTTCTTCTCCTTCTTTAACTCACTTCATACACATATTAGCCATAAAAATAGCTGTTATATTTTTTTTCTTCGTATGACGTCACCATTTTCTCTCTCTTTATATTTTTTTGTTTTGGGAAGATTTCTTTAAGTATTACCAAATAGATCATGCTAAAGAAAATGCAACTAGTTGCAAGCAAATGTGTATTCCACATTTCATATTTATCTCCATCCAAATGCTTTGGATTGACAGTCAAGAAAAGTACATTTTACTGATCACCAACTAGTATGAGTGTCATGGTCCATTTGTACTCCTTGATTTGCTCCTAGTTTCAATTGAATGAAAATTCAAATAACTCGTTTTATGTTATTAATTTCCGAAGTTTTTCGTTTTTCGTTTTCCAGATAAGTCTACAGAGAGGGAGATGGATTGATGAGGAACTAATAACATTGATGAAGGTGCCAAAACCAAGGGCTACAATCAGCTCCTTACCGTTATGGGAGCAGTTAGCTTGCCCAACTAATTTACAAGATTCACTACAGACATTGAAAATGGAACCATTTATCCTCTTGTAAGTGTAATGACTGTTGAAGGTACTCAAATTTACATATTTGTAATGATTATTCTCTAGATTTTAACCTCAACTCCTTTCGTTTACAGATGAGAGTTATGGATCATCTCGATTTGAACGCTATTCATTATGAGAAGAAATATCCACACCCGACCGCAGTTAGATGGCCAATATACTGCTCCACAAAGCCGGACTTCCATCCCTTAATAGGATATCAGTTCGGGCTGTGGCTATGGAAACCTGGAAATGCTTTGCAAGCCGGGATGGTAGCAATGGCGACCGAAACCCGGTAGGCAAGATCTTATTCGGTGCCCAAGGTGGGGTCAGATCGACTCGTTCTCGGACTGCCCGCCTCATCCGATCTCCTCTCCCTAAGTCGGTGGCCACATTTGTCACCAGTGCTGCAGCTATTTGGAATAGTAGTCCTAAGCTTCGCAACGCCAAAACCATGAGGGAAGCCTATGTAGTTGCCAATTCTTTGGAAAAATGTGCCCCTATATAGCAGACAATAGTGTTTTTTTAATATTTTATTTATTTTTGTTTTAAATTTAAGGGTTTTTTTTTTCTTCGAAGAAACCTTTTGTTTTTAATTATATATTTATATTTTAGTATTTGTTCGATTTATATAGTTTTATACAAGGTAGTTAAAGTATATAAGGTTTTATATATATATTTATACATTGTATAACTTTTTTTTTTAAATTCCTGACATCCCTGACTAGCCAAAGTGCTAGGATGTTTCTTGGGGAAATAAAGACGATTACACACACTACTCGGAAATTACATAGTGTCATGTAATACATTCTTTATGCAATGCCGTAGAATAAGAGAGTCTGATTAACATATACCGCCATGTAGTGTCAATTTTATGAACTTATTATCTGAACTCTGTATATGCATAAAGTCATACGTCTGGAAAATATTTCAGACAAAATTAGGCAATAAAGCTCTAAGTTATGGTAATAACTATGTTTAAATCAATAATTTAACTAAAGCATATGGTAAATATTTCCAAAATTATTTTAGTACTATTATTTGTACTTTCCAGTACAAATTATAGACAATTTTTCATAATATCAAAGTTTGTTCATAAGTTACAATTGAAGTGCATCTTATAAAAGAAAAATATTTTTTATTTAGTTATTTGTACAATAATTAACGATTTTTATAGCCAACAAATTTTCTCTTACGTGAAATGCTACAGCTTCCTTCCGTCTCATTTAAAAATCCATTCTCAAAACATTCTTGTTTTTTATAGAAAGGTTTTGCAAGCATACACCATAGATTTACTATTAAACTGTAATCCTATTTTGATTGCCAGTTTATCAAACGCTAATAATGAGGTATAACATCTCGTTTTGAACGTCTATTTTTAGAGTTTAAACTTAATATTTTTTTATGAACCCATTAATTAACTCTTAATTTTGCATATTACTTCTGATACTAATAAAGTTATCTTGTTCTCTCGACTTATTCCTCTTGGTCATGTCACCTTCAAACATTATAAAAATTCATGTAGTACACAACAATGGACGCTTTCTTCAGTTATTACCATGCACAATACATTTTTGAAGTAATAAGAAGTGAAAAAAGTAGCCTTTAGACTGATATTTTTATCCTCGCAATGCACGTACCAAATCCTTACTTTCAAAATCCTTTAGAAACCGAAACTAAAGATCAAATACTAGAAAATGTCATTATTGTTATAATATATGTTGTATAGTAAATTATATTTTGCATATCTCTGGTTAGAGTTCACAATCATGCGCAAACATTACTTTGTTATGGTTAGCTGTTTCGGGTTACATACTCTCTTCCTCTTTGGCAATTACTTTATGATAATAAAAATTCAGACTAAATGGATGTAAGTAATTTCCTATCTGGAAGTGTTTGACTCGAAGCGTCTTGTTTTTGATATATTTTCACTACTTAGATGTACTCATTCTACCAGGCTTTATTGAGTGATTTTTCCTAAGGAATTATTCTTAATACCACCCGAATGTAATTTCTTACACTAAAATATGTAATACTGTAAAAACGTGTATTTTTGTTATTTACATTTATAAAAAATATATATACATCTCAATAGTGTATAAATCATTTTAATTTGAAAGGGTCAATTATCAACAACCAAACAACCAACAGTCTTGACATAATCTAATATGTCATAACTGTCGAAGTCATCGATAATAGTTTTTAACTGATTGTCAAATTGGATCCATTTCTTCTTTCTGGGTGGAGGAGCTTGTCTTAAGAGGTGTTGAGAAATTTTATTGTCTGTCAGAGCCTGCTCTAACCTAATGGCATCCAACAGTTTCCATATAGTAGGATCCGCACAATTAACTAGTGACTGAAAACCATGATGCCAGCCTTCCACGATATTACTGGATCGAGGGATTCTAGTTTGACAAGCATGGTATTGGTTCCAGGATTGCTGGCTAAAAAGGGGTATTACGGAAGATGTCCAAATCCATGTATCATCGAAATATCGAACAAAGACTTCCATATCTAAAGGAAGTGTTGGCTTTAAAAACCTCCAAGCTCGATCCACTTCATCAGAGGGAACAAAGGGAAGGGCACCTATCATTTGGAAGGCAGTCCGTATATCAGAGTGCAGGACACGATACTCTGGGACAAGATCTAATGTTGAAAGCTTCCGCCATAAACATTGTTTAAAATGGAAATAGCATCCTCGTAATGAGGAATTGGGCCAGATTGAGAGGATAGCATTCTGTAGTCCCTTCTCGTAGTCCGTTAGGATGGTTTCGGGGTAAAAAGGTCCCTCGAAATTTAGCTGTTGGAACAAATTTGTGTAAAGTATCTGGGTGTTCCCAGGAAGGAGGCCATAGGCTGCAGGAATAGAACGTCCTTGAGGAAGAAGGCCGTGAACAGTGACCATTTGTTTAAAAAGAGTCGGGACAACTTTAAAAGTGCCATCTACTATCCAGTTAGTAGACTCTTCAAGACCATGGCGGAGATTGGGGTGTGTTCCGAAGAGAAGGGATCGACGGAGGGCAGTACTATAGTTGGAGTCCCATAGGAGAAGGTTATCTCCAGCATGGGTCTTAAAATATGAAGGAGGAATAAGTAAAGTCTCCAAGGATAATGGATTATCCGGATGCTTTTGTTCTTTCTGTCGAACGCGACGAACCATTCTTCCTAATGAGGAGACATCACAGTTTAGCTTTGAATTTGTCTCATGGTCGAGTCCGGCAACTGCTGTGGCTTGAAGAAGTTTGGTTGTCATGTGGGTGGAGATGGCGTTTACTTTCAGTGACTTCTTCCTCCTATGCACTTCTATTTCGGATTCCTGGTCTCCGGGACTATGAATGGGGTTATTTGTTGGGATGCCACCGACTAAAGTCAGGCGTGCCCTGCACCCTTGGTGGTAAAGGGTACATTTCCAAAAAGATTTATTGCTCAGTGATTTGTCCTTAGAGTACCTATGGCCTCCAACTATAACATTCGTAGACCCTTTCTTCCCAGTTGTATATTCAACTGGTATACTTGGAGCTGTAGGTCTATCAAGAAGTAGAGGATCGCGAAATTGTGCTGGAGGAACAAGTACGGAGTCCAACGAATCTTGGGAATTGCTCAATGATATTTTTAACGTATTGGATCAATTGAATAATATATTTAAAAATATTAATTTTTAATATAAAAAGAGTTCGAACTAGTTGTCTTAGTAAATAATTCGCTGTCGTTATATAGTCTGTTTTTGGACTATATGGAGACATAAAATATATGGATACAAAGCTGTCTCCATATAGTCCACTGTCTCCATAAAGTCCGGTTACCTTATCAAAAACATCTCTCGGTTGTTTATAAAGTATTTTATAAAAAGTATTGATTTTGATTATTGAATCGGGAATATAATATAATTTCCTGGAAATATAATTATTTTGTCTCTACGGCTTTTAATAGAATATATTTCAAAAAACTTAATAAAGTTTGTCACTGGAGGCCCGAGGTTACTTGAATAAAGTGGTTTGACATGCCGTCTCCAAAATAGAGTCATTTCAACCCCCCCCCCCCCCCCATTTGTATACTATGGTTTTCATGGATAAAGTAGTTTACTAAACCAAGAATCTGAACCAATAAAAAGAACTAACATTTAAGGTATCATCACGAAACTGATACTATTTATGAATCATATTAACAGGATTTTGCCCCCAGGCTGAAATTCCTAATTTGAGTCCCATTTTTTTACGTAGATTCCAAAAATGCCACTTAAAATATCGTCCGAAAAAAGGTTTGGACTTTATGGCCTTTTTTTGAAAATCAGGTTTTTCATCATTTTTAATGGTTCACACCCAGTTATCTTCGTTCAAAGTGTAGCGGCTATAACCTACTACGTATTTACATGAAATGGATTAGCAGGTTCTAACTCATCGAATGTCTGTTTCTGTTTCTTTATTCCTATTACCACTTCTTTATATATAATCAGTTTACTTTTGTCCCTTCTTCAATAAAGAAGTACCTGAAGTTATTCTGTTGTGTTGGGATACCTTTAGAGAGAATATATAATAAGTATATTAATATCCCAGAGTCGTCGCCAATGAGATTGCAGGCAGGAACTAATAAGTAAGAACGACACGTGTGAGAGGGTCATGACTAGAAGACTCCTTTATTGACACAGAAGGAAAAGGGAGGAAATATGTACAAGGAAAAGGAAATAGAGAGACAGAGTATACATGACGTCAGGGTGTCTTCCAACATGACGTCAGGGACATAACATCACCCCCCAATCAACATTTGCGAGGGCAAATTTGATTAATGTGTCTCGTTCGGACTTCCGATCCGACCTGGACGGTCCATAGGGCATTGCCGATAGAGCCATAGATTTTGCCCGGAACCCACTTTGGGCCCTTGGGTTGGAAGCTTCGGCACCAGACAGGAGTATCCTTTGATAGGGACTTAATAGAGCATTTTTTAGGAAGGAGACCATCTAGGCAGGTCCGGACCGGGCGAGAGAGTTTTAGTTCCACAGGAGTTCTACCTGAGGAGAGAGGAGTAGCGCGGTAGGAGGAGAGTGGCGTGTCGCGGTAGGAGAGTGGAGTGGAGTTTTGCGGTAGGAGAGTGGAGTATCGCAGGTAACGGCGTTGCTAGCGCCCGTTTTGCAGCACACCGCGAAGTGGTCCATCAGTGAGTACTTTGAACATACTTTGCCCACAGCCAGGCAGAATTTCCTCTTGAGGATGTGGGAAGTCGCGCAAAACTTGCAGTTTTTCTTCCCGAGAGGAGGAGGCTTACGTTCCGGAGTTTTGAGAGGGACGCTCTTTTTGGCGCGCCAGGACCCTTTCGGTCCTTTGTACTAGGACGTCATGGCAGCTCTGTCTGCGACCATCTCGCGGGAATGAGCTTCCGCGGATTCTAGTGCGCGTCCCAGTTGGACGACTTCATCCAGTTTAATGGACTTTCGCTCAAATGCAGACCGACGAAGTTGACGATTAGAGGTGCTCTTGATGATGGTTCCCAAAACCACATCATCCACATAAGGAGCCTGGCAGGAAGTGCAAGTGAGCCGACAGAATTTGGCCTGTCCCCGAAGGCGAGTAAGAAAGTCGTCAATGGGCTCACCAACCGCTTGCTTCATTTCAGTGAGGCAGAACCGTTCGTAGAGAACAGATTCTATGGGGGAGAATGCCTCGGATATGGCTCGGAGAAGGGAGGAGTAGCAGTCCTTATCGTCTTTAGTCTCGATGGAGAGGGTTTTGTGCCAGCGTTATACCGTTGGGCCCGCGCAGTGGAGGAGAAGAGCATTCTATTGCTCTGGGGGCAGCTCCCCACAGAGAGAGAGAAAAGTCTGGAACTCATCGTTCCAGGACGACCATCGATGACCTCTATGAGGAGCAGACATGTCGAAGGGAGGAGGTTGGGACACTCCTAAGCGATTCGTTCCTGAGAGAGAGTCCGTGGCAGAAGGAGGAGGAGTAGGGACCGAATCGAAGTCGTAGGTTTTAGGATCGCACCCACACGACTCGATATAGTGACGAAGAAGTGCAACGAGCTCAGGCTTCCGTTGACTTTTAAGGGCTTCTTCCGAGTCACCTAGCTCCATTGAGAGACACTCCGCGCGCAGCTCGGCGGTAGTGAGTTTGGGTAAGAGTTTGACCATCCTAGTCAGCCAGATGTTGTGTTGGGATACCTTTAAGAGAGAATATATAATAAGTATATTAATATCCCAGAGTCGTCGCCAGATGTTGTGTTGGGGTACCTTTTAGAGAATATATAATAAGTATATTAATATCCCAGAGTTGTCGCCAATGAGATTGCACGGCAGGAACTAATAAGTAAGAACGACACGTGTGAGAGGGTCATGACTAGAAGACTCCTTTATTGACACAGAAGGAAAAGGGAGGAAATATGTACAAGGAAAAGGAAATAGAGAGACAGAGTATACATGACGTCAGGGTGTCTTCCAACGTGACGTCAGGGACATAACATATTCTATCGCTTTAGTGGTGGCCCTGAACTTTGAAACGAATTTCAGAGATATTAATACGGACACAATATGCCTGGAGACAACGGGGAGCAAATTCAGGCTGTATTTGCACATAGTGTAATTTACTTTTTGGGTATTCAATAATATTTTCAAGAACAAGCTGAAAAAATTGCAATTTTACTGCATAGCGTAGCTATCCATATGTAATCCTGTTCCATCACTACATAAACACACCTCTATTTAGAAACAGAAAAATAACAACACTAGCGCCACCGCTTTCAAAACTAAAAACCGCCAAATTCCCTGTTATTCTTCTTCTTTCTGTTTCTATCACTCGAGGAGTGAACACCTATTTTTTGATCAGTGTTAAATATTTTTGAAAGAATATTTTAAAATGGAAAACCTGGAGCACCTTGAGAATTTGGAGGATCTCGGGGACGCTGTCCCCCTATCTCTACCCTGCCCGAAGTGCGAAGGAAGATTTGAGGCGATAAACGGGCTCTTCGAGCACGCAAAGCTCCATGTGCTTGCTGCTCAGGCACCTAACCCGTCTCGTCTTTCGGAAGCCACTACTCCGACGCCTTCGGAGGTCTCCTTGGTAGACCTCACAGACGAAGTCCCCATTACTCTCCCGAAGGAGGAGATGGACCGATCTTCCGTTCCTCTGGTTTTCCGACCGATCGACGTCCGGTCGAACGTCTACCCTTTCTCCCAGGAAACCCTATCCTTCTTCAAGGAGGAGATTCTTCATGAGGAAAGGGGAATGACAGACAGGGACCTCAAAGAATTCCTGGAGAAGGAATACCGCGTCTCCAAGGAAGCAGAGGACCTTCTAAAAATCCAAGAGGTGAATCTGAAGCTCAAGGGTTTGGATTCGGGCAGCTCCATGGTGTTCCTGGACACCATGCACAAGACGATCCGATTAGTGACAAGACCCTTGATGGCTACTTGGCAGGCCGTTGAGTCCTCAAAGGATTTACTGAGCTCCCCACTCAACGCAGAAGCTATTCTTTAAGAGGCCGAAAACCTGGAATTAAGTCCGTCTTTCTTGAGTTCCCTCAAGAAGCTAATAGAGGAGAAGTCTCGCGTGGAGGAAGCCTTCCGGGACACCTCCAAAAACTTTTTTCATTCTCTCCAGGCTTTTCGTAGAGTGGAATCTCTAGCCCTACTCAATAGGAAAAGGAGCCTCTTTTCTGGGGTTGAGGAACCCCTAAGATCCACTCTACTGTCCACGAAAGCTATCGGGGACACAAACAACAGAATTGTGAATGCTGAGTTCTCAAAGCTCATCACAGATTCTTTGAGGAAAAAAGCGGGATCCAATCGTGCCAGGAGTACGACTTATCGGAGGAGACCGTTTCGTGCGTCTAATCCACCGTCATCGTCCTTTAAGAAACCAGCAGGTCCTCAGCCTGAGTTTTCTAATAAAAGAGGACGGTTTACTCCTAAAAGAGGTGAGCATATATTTTTTACAGAATTGAATGATCTCTCTTCTTCGGCCACTCTTTTTACGTCCTTACGTAATATTTTTGAGTATGAGTCTCTTCACCATTCAGCTCAAATTTGGCCCAGTTCGGGTTTTTATTCCCAACTGATAACTTTTTAAGCCTCCCGTCCGCGGGAAGGACTAGCATCTGCACACATAATTGGTCCATTATTACTGATAGTTTGTTTATCCGTAATATCGTTGAGTTTGGATACAAAGTACAATTTATTTCTAAAGAGCCGATTTTTTCTAAGAAAGGATCAAATCCTTCTTTAAGTAAGGAGGCTGAAGAGGCTATTTCGTCTCAGTTGTCAGAATTATTACTTTCAGGTGCTATTGAACTTGTATCTGAAATTAACTCCGTCAAATCAAATTTTGTTTCTGGAATCTTTGCGGTACAGAAGAAATACAACCAAAAATGGAGAATAATTATTAATCTTAAGAAGTTTAATAAATTTGTTGTTATTTCAAAGTTTAAACTGGAGACAGCTGACTCCCTTCGGTTTTGGATGAATCAAGGGTTTTTTCTTTGCTCTTTAGATCTGGCCGATGCATATCACTCTTTTAGGATTGCAGAAGATCATAAACGTTTCTTTAGATTTGAATGGAAAGGCAAATTGTTCCAATTCAAGGTCCTTTGCTTCGGTTTGACTTCAGCACCCAGAATTTTTACAAAATTAATGAAGCCGGTAATCAGTTTTGTCAGGTCTAGATTGAATATTAGTTGTAGCATTTATCTAGATGACTTGATATTACAGTCATCTTGCAAGAAGCAGGCACGCTTAGCTTCTTGTACAGTCGCACTACTTTATACGCTTTTGGGCCTTAAAGTAAATATTCCAAAGAGCTCTTGGTTGCCCCAACAGGAGCTTAAACATTTAGGTCTAATCTGGAATTCAAAGCGACTTGACATTTCTCTTCCTGATGAAAAACTACTTAAGATTCGTGCGACGGCCGAGTCCTATATTGCCAGGAAGCTGCTGTCTGTGAAAGACTTACAGCACATTATAGGTTTTATAGAAAGTATAAGACCAGCAGTTTTTTCGGCTCCGTTATATCAGAGAAACTTACAGTTCGACTTGAGTTTCAGTGAAACCAATGATCCCTTCATTCCTTGTATCAAGTTATCTTGTATCAAGGATCGTGGTCCAATTCCGAAGCTCAGCTTCACATTAACGTATTAGAAATATTAGCCGTAGAAATAGCGGTTAAGAAGTTAAAATTTCATAATTCACAAGTATTATTTCACATAGATAATACAACTGCACTTTTTTATCTTTTGAAGATGGGAGGGACAAGGGTGCGTCTTCTGAACGACATTGCCATCCGAATATGGAAGATTCTACTAGAAAAAGGAATCTGGGCGAACTTTGTATGGATACCGTCAAACGAGAATTCGTTGGCAGACTTCCTCTCGAGGGAAGCACTATTGACGTGGGAGTTCGGTCTGAACCAAAAAGAGCTTCATCGAATTACGTGTCGGTGGTTCTATCCGGAAATAGATTATTTTGCCTCAAGAGAGTTCCACGTTTGTCCGAAATACGTGTCATGGATCAGGGATCCCCAAGCGTTAGCAATAGACGCCTTCTCTATACATTGGGTCCCAAAAGGGTTCTTCTTCCCCCCGGTTCCGTTACTGCCCAAGGTGTTGCAACGAATAAAAGACTCTCATTGCTCTCCAGTCATTCTGATAACGCCGAATTGGACCGGAGCAAGGTGGTATATGCAGGCCAAAACGTTGGCAAGGGACTCTTTTCTCCTGGGGACAGCAAGGAGAGTTCTCCTATGCCTGGACCCTCCCTCGCTCCCGGAACTGGGAGAACTGATAGGTTAATTTAAGGAGCTCACTTACAAATTTAAACATATCAAAAGAAGCCATAGATACTATTATGTCAGATATCCGTCCTTCAACTCAGAAATCATATAACTCTGCGTTTAAGAGTTTTATTATTCATTGTAGAAAATTTGATGTGTCTCCGTTTGAGGCTCCCTTGGAATTTGTTCTGAATTATTTGGCCTCTCTCCCGAAAACTTCTTTCAGTTTAATTTCAACGGCGAAAGCTGCCATAATTAAAAATCAACTTAAACCTGAAAATTTAACCTCTTGTAGACTTCTGTCTAGGTACATGAAGGGTGCTTTTAATTTGAACCCCCCTCTTCCTAAGTATCATGATACATGGGACGTTAAAGTACTCTTAGATAAGCTTCGAGAACTAGGCCTGGCTTCGGAGCTTAATTATGATGTGTTGGCTAAAAAGACTTTGGCTTTAGTTGCCTTAGCTTGTATCGCCAGAGCTAGCACATTAGCCCTACTTGGAAACAATATAAAAATTAATGGGGATGGATCTTTATTTATTCCACTTCTAGGACTTGAAAAGAATTCAAGTCGCTCTCACTTGAGAAGTGGCGTCAATTTAGCAAAATTTTACGATCCGTATCTAGATCCAGTGGATCATGTAATCACATATATTAGTAGGACTAAAGATATGAGGGGTTCTGTCAACAATTTGTTTGTTACAATTAAAGGGATTTGTAAGCCTATTTCTACTCAGACGGCGAGTAGATGGCTTAAGGATATGATGGTCCTTGCGGGTCTAGATATTGACGCTTTTAAGCCACATAGCTTAAGATCTGCATCAGTTGCACTTAGAAGAGCTATGGGGAGTTCTATTCAAGAAATTATACAACAGGGTTTTTGGAGTGAGGAGTCAAGTGCTTTTCACCGATTCTATAATGTACCTCTTCGTTAATCATATTTACTTTTGTCATTACAGGTCGCTATTAGGACCTGTATACTTATCCTCCCGATAATATATTCAAATAGTATATTTATTTGTTACCTTATATTTATAATATAGATATATATATATATTTTTTAGAAATATAGTTTTTAATATTTAGTATAAGAAATAATGTTATTTATAGCTTATTGGGTAATTCCAATTTTAAGTAAAACAACTTTGTACGATTACAAATGGATAGCTACGCTATGCAGTAAAATAGAAGACATTAACTAAGTTTTACTGTATTAATGTCCTATTTTATTAGTAGCGTAGCTATACATTTGTGTTTGGTCCCTCCCACCATCCCTTTTACATAAATCGTTTCTTCAGAAAGAGGAAGAATAACAGGGAATTTGGCGGTTTTTAGTTTTGAAAGCGGTGGCGCTAGTGTTGTTATTTTTCTGTTTCTAAATAGAGGTGTTTATGTAGTGATGGAACAGGATTACAAATGTATAGCTACGCTACTAATAAAATAGGACATTAATACAGTAAAACTTAGTTAATGTCTTCTATTCTAAATATCCCTTTGTAATAAAAATATTTTATTTATACAATAATAAAGTGGTATAGAATTATTGTACCAAATCAATTTACTTTCTGGATTACATTTAACAGAAAGTAACATGTTAAAATATATTGATCTTAATCAAAACTACATAATGTTCCAATGATTAAATACACATATTTTATAAACAGATGCTTTATTTGTTGATTATAATCATTTTAAATTTTAAATCAATAATTATTGATTTAAAACTTAGATATATCCTTATATTTTCATTTTTTTTTTTGGAGGATTTTTATTGGCGTTTTGATATAAAATTACATTAGATAAATAAAGGAGGGAGAACGTCCTTCAATGCTCCAAATATAATATTAATTAATCTTATGAATAAAAAAGTATTACTCTGGGACTACATTTTTATTTAGAGAAAAAAGTATTTCCCGAGCAAAGCGGGTCTTCATGGAACTACGCCATCGACTTGGTGAATTTCAGTTGGCTGAACTCCTACAGATATTTTAGCCATCTAAAGAAAATTGTTAAACAGTATTTTTACTATTCCAACCGAAAGTTTTAAATTATTGAGGTTTTTTGCTTTAATGTTATTTTATATTATGTATTGTAACGTGTCAACAAAATTTAGTATATATATTGTGAAACTTTTTTAACGCTTTGTTGTATCCTTATTGAAGCTAGGTCTTCTGGTAGTAGTCTAATTTTAAACTATAATGTTTATTTATGTATTATTTTTATACACAATTCTACTGCCTTTTTTACTTTGTATCTTCTGTTACAAATTGAAATAAAGACCTATAAAAAAGTGGCTGATGATAGAAATGTCCCCAGCAACAGCGATAGAGCTATTTTCACAGGAACAAATTTTACACGGTTTAAAACGCACGCCTTATATAAACATGAGGGGGGGAGAGTGACGTCACCATCAACAATCGTCAAATAATAGAGCCTCCACTGATCATAGTTGGGAATCTTTTTTTTTGGGTGTCATGAAAGCATTCTGGCCTAGACTTCAAACTTGTTGGAGATCCCTCGATCCCTTCCTTCCTCCATCCCTCCTTCTTCTTCCCGGGATAAATGCCTTGGATACCAAGAAACGAGTCTCCTCCCTCCCTCCCATTAAGAGACACATTCCCCTCACCTCGACTTCAAGGTGGAGTCCTACCCATCGTCGGACTTGTCAGTCAAAGGACTTCCTTCCCTCATCTTCGTTAGAGAGCTCCCCGTCCCTCCTCTTCGTGAGTGGAGTCCTACCCATCGTCGGTCTTCGTCAGTCAAAGGACTTCCTTCCCTCATCTTCGTTAGAGAGCTCCCCGTCCCTCCTCTTCGTGAGTGGAGTCCTACCCATCGTCGGTCTTCGTCAGTCAAAGGACTTCCTTCCCTCATCTTCGTTAGAGAGCTCCCCGTCCCTCCTCTTCGTGAATGGAGTCCTACCCATCGTCGGACTTCGTCAGAGAGCTACCCTCCTCATCTTCGTTAGAGAGCTCCCGTCCCTCCTCTTCGTGAATGGAGTCCTACCCCTCGTCGGACTTCGTCAGTCAAAGGACTTCCTTCCCTCATCTTCGTTAGAGAGCTCCCCGTCCTCCTCTTCGTGAATGGAGCCCTACCCCTCGTCGGACTTCGTTAGAGAGCTACCCATCCCTCGTCTTCGTTAGAGAGCTCCCCGTCCCTCCTCTTCGTGAATGGAGTCCTACCCTCGTCGGACTTCGTTAGAGAGCTTCCCATCCCTCGTCTTCGTTAGAGCTCCCCGTCCTCCTCTTCGTGAATGGAGTCCTACCCCTCGTCGGACTTCGTTAGAGAGCTTCCATCCCTCGTCTTCGTTAGAGAGCTCCCCGTGCCTCCTCTTCGTGAATGGAGTCCTACCCCTCGTCGGACTTCGTTAGAGAGCTACCCATCCCTCGTCTTCGTTAGAGAGCTCCCCGTCCCTCCTCTTCGTGAATGGAGTCCTACCCCTCGTCGGACTTCGTTAGAGAGCTTCCCATCCCTCGTCTTCGTTAGAGAGCTCCCCGTCCCTCCTCTTCGTGAATGGAGTCCTACCCCTCGTCGGACTTCGTTAGAGAGCTTCCCATCCCTCGTCTTCGTCCAAGGAGTTCCTTCCTTCGTCTTCGGCATAGGGTTCCCCGTCCCTCCTCTTCGTTAATGGAGTCCTGCCACTCGTATTCATGAATGGAGCCCTACCCCTCATCTTCGTGATTGGAGTTCCGTCTTCCATAACCTCCTCCATATTGAAGACTTTTTTTCTCTTTTTTGGAGTTTGCTATTGAACGCCTTTGTCCTGTATTTCTATGAAATAAGTATCATGATGTCCTGATGAATCTAACAGTCCAAAGGACATGAAGATCATTAAATCTCGGTGAAGGAGCCTTGATCATCAAACCTAACAGGACTACCCCTCCCCCCAGACTAACGCTCCCCGGACTATCACCCCCCGTGCCATTTACTCCATTACTAATATTTATCATCTAAAGTACTATTGAATTTATTTCTGTATTATAATACAATAATAAATTGTGAATGAAATTTATTTGCCATCTAATATAATTAATTACTTTCATGAATTAAAGTGTAGGAACAGTAAATTCGTTTACAATATTATTTTCTCATCTATAGTAATATTTAATTTATGTCTGTATTATAATATAATAAATTGATAAGATAATATCTTAATTATGGGGGAGGCCTAAAAGCCATTTTAATATCAGCAGCAGCTCGTAACATGGCGCTCTACATAATGATTCCGTAGGTTTCAAGCTGGCGATTTGCGGGTGACATCTTTCGGTACTTCCCCTCCTGCTCCAAGAGGACCTCTCCCTATCTGAAGTTTTTACTACGGTTCTACAAAAAATTATAATCTTAAATTGAATGAAAACCATTATTTCCTGAACATTTTAATGATATTTTTATATCAGTAGATTTTGATTATATTTATACTTGATTTTTTAATGCCATAAATTTTTTTATTGACTTTATTTACTGTATAACTTTTAAACTATAATTTTTATTTATATATTTATAACATGCATTCACGTTAAATTCAATAAAGTGTAAATAGTGTAAAGCACTAGTGAAAAAGTAGTTAAAATGATTTATTTCAAAGTGACGCCTATAACTTCTAGGATTTGTAAGAAATTTTGTAAAAGAGGCCATATATCCATAGTAAAAACTCTTTCAAGTCATGTTAAAGTAAAATTTTATTAGCTTAATCATTTTAACGACATATCTTAGAAAATAAATAAAAATTAATTAGCACTTTTATACTAATTTTTGATAAGTTTGGTGACCAGTTACAATTCTTGCGAGATTTGAAATGAGAAACATAAGATTTATTAAATAATGGTAAACTAAAGTATTAATATTATTTTATCTGATTACATTCAAATTTTAAACTGGTCAATTGTCACAAAAAACATAGTTAACTTCATAAGCGGACTTCATGGAATAAAAATATTAGTAATGGGAGTAAATGGCACGGGGGGTGATAGTCCGGGGAGCGTTAGTCTGGGGGGAGGGGTAGTCCTGTTAGGTTTGATGATCAAGGCTCCTTCACCGAGATTTAATGATCTTCATGTCCTTTGGACTGTTAGATTCATCAGGACATCATGATACTTATTTCATAGAAATACAGGACTGAGGCGTTCAATAGCAAACTCAAAAAAGAGAAAAAAAGTCTTCAATATGGAGGAGGTTATGGAAGACGGAACTCCAATCACGAAGATGAGGGGTAGGGCTCCATTCATGAATACGAGTGGCAGGACTCCATTAACGAAGACGAGGGATGGGAAGCTCTAACGAAGTCCGACGAGGGGTAGGACTCCATTCACGAAGAGGAGGGACGGGAGCTCTCTAACGAAGACGAGGGATGGGTAGCTCTCTAACGAAGTCCGACGAGGGGTAGGACTCCATTCACGAAGAGGAGGGACGGGGAGCTCTCTAACGAAGACGAGGGAAGGAAGTCTCTAACGAAGTCCGACGAGGGGTAGGACTCCATTCACGAAGAGGAGGGACGGGAGCTCTCTAACGAAGACGAGGGATGGGTAGCTCTCTAACGAAGTCCGACGAGGGGTAGGACTCCATTCACGAAGAGGAGGGACGGGGAGCTCTCTAACGAAGATGAGGGAAGGAAGTCCTCTGACTGACGAAGTCCGACGATGGGTAGGACTCCACTCACGAAGAGGAGGGACGGGGAGCTCTCTAACGAAGATGAGGGAAGGAAGTCCTTTGACTGACGAAGACCGACGATGGGTAGGACTCCATTCACGAAGAGGAGGGACGGGAGCTCTCTAACGAAGATGAGGGATGGGTAGCTCTCTAACGAAGTCCGACGAGGGGTAGGGCTCCATTCACGAAGAGGAGGGACGGGGAGCTCTCTAACGAAGATGAGGGAAGGAAGTCCTTTGACTGACGAAGACCGACGATGGGTAGGACTCCACTCACGAAGAGGAGGGACGGGGAGCTCTCTAACGAAGATGAGGGAAGGAAGTCCTTTGACTGACGAAGACCGACGATGGGTAGGACTCCACTCACGAAGAGGAGGGACGGGGAGCTCTCTAACGAAGATGAGGGAAGGAAGTCCTTTGACTGACAAAGTCCGACGATGGGTAGGACTCCACCTTGAAGTCGAGGTGAGGGGAATGTGTCTCTTAATGGGAGGGAGGGAGGAGACTCGTTTCTTGGTATCCAAGGCATTTATCCCGGGAAGAAAGAAGGAGGGATGGAGGAAGGAAGGGATCGAGGGATCTCCAACAAGTTTGAAGTCTAGGCCAGAATGCTTTCATGACACCCAAAAAAAAAGATTCCCAACTATGATCAGTGGAGGCTCTATTATTGACGATTGTTGATGGTGACGTCACTCTCCCCCCCTCATGTTTATATAAGGCGTGCGTTTTAAACCGTGTAAAATTTGTTCCTGTGAAAATAGCTCTATCGCTGTTGCTGGGGACATTCTATCATCAACCCAAAAAGTATTGTATTAATCTTTAAATAATAATGAACATTAGCATTTCTAAAACCTACCTAAAAATATAAATATTGCTTTATGTTGTATCCGTTAACCCTTTAAACGCGGCTCCGTGCATTGTAATCCGATTTTCATCCAATTTGAAATATAATCGTCTTCTAACCTAATTTGAATGTACCCCAAACAAAATTTAACTGACTCAATTCTAAAGTATGTTTTTGGCAGAGCCCTATAAGGAGAGTTACGACAATAGATTGGAGCGTCACCTGGTGAAATAAATGTCGGGCTCAAACAACGCATGGAATGAAGAAATTATTATTGTTCCCAAGGTAGTTAAAGTAAGGTAGAGCCATTTTAACCAATGAAAGTAAAAAAAATACACCGCCACACAACCTACCTCATGAGCATGAGTCACATATGGCAAAAGAGGGTATATTGTATAAGTAAAATATGTTAAAAATAATCGAATTTAGCTTTTAATTAGATCATAGAGAATTAATTATCACAATTCTATTAGAAAATGGAAAAATATTAAATTTTGTGAGTAATCACAAATTTTGATGATTTAAAGTTGCTCAAATTATCCAAAATATTTCATGAAAAAGCAAACTCTTCAATCATTATATGTTAAAACCAGGCTTGTGAACGGAACGCAAAAATTGAACGGCGTTCAGCTGAACGCACGTTCAATGAACGGAACGCTGAACGGAACACTACTTTTTTTTTAACGCTGAACGTTGAACGCAAAAAAAAGAGGTTTGCGTTCAGCGTTCAATTTTTCCAAACATTTCTTGGACTTTTTTCGGAAAAACGCCATCACTTTTTTGAAAATTATTTTCTAAAAAAAAACGTCATCACTGCGCAGTACTTTTTTGGGAAATTCTTTTCTAAAAAAAAACGTCATCACTACGCAGTACTTTTTTTGGAAATTATTTTCTTTAAAAAAAAACGTCATCACTACGCAGTACTTTTTTTGGAAATTCTTTTTAAATATTTGAACGCTGAACGCTAACGGAACGCTGAACGCAAAAACATTGAACGGAACGCTGAACGGAACGCTAATTTTTTTTGAACGCTGAACGGAACGCTGAACGCAAAAAAAGCTGAACGCTCACAAGCCTGGTAAAACACATAAAAAACAACGAAATGAATTATAAAAAATAATGTTTATAATCATATATTACATAAATATTATTACTAAGACTTATTTAGAAAAAAAGAATATAATTTATAAACTATTACAAAACAAAATACTGTTTATAATCATATATAACATAAATATTATTACAAAGACATATTTAGAATAAAGTATATAATTCATAAATTATAACAAAACAAAATACTGCTTATAATAATATGTTACCTTAAATATTATTACAAAGACACATTTAGAAAAAAGTATATAATTTAATAATCCACTGTTTTACTTTTTGCCTCTCTCTTACACTTTTTTTATGACAAGAAATCATAGTAACACCGAAATAATAACGAAATAAAGTAACAACGAAATAAATTATAACAAAATACTATTTATTATCATATATTATACAAAGACATATTTAGAAAAAAAGTATGTAATTTATGAATTAATAAAAAACAAAATTGGTATAATCATATATTATATAAATATTATTAGAAATACATATTAAGAAAAAAATATATAATTTATAAATTATTACAAAACAAAATACTGTTTATAATAATATATTATATAAATATTATTACACATAAAGGATGATGCAGGCTGAAATGTCGAATCTCCTCTTTTGCATGCGATGGTCCAAGCTTTCTCTGTTTGATGTGGTTGGAAGCGAGTGGTACAATACATTGTGAGCATTGGGATCTAATGAAGGACAAACAGCAACTGCACACTCTCTTTTTAATTTTTTTTATTATTGAAGCCATTTTTTGTAAGAGTACGATGCACTAATGATAATTAGAGTAGAGATGTTATATATAGTAAAAGTTATTTGTTTATGTTTCTGCCAGACGTGACGTCACACGAAAATATTTCGGAACCTAAGTTTATACATTATGAAATGGCGGGGGGTTGATTGTTCCTATATTATTCTCAAGTCTGTTTAATACAGACCTTGATTATTCTTAGGATAAATAAATCGGAATCTATAACAAAGACGGTGTCTATAAAACCTTTCACTTATTGGGGGTATTGTTTCAATAAATAAATAGTCTCCCTTATGCATATAACTCCATATTTTAAACATGATTTACCATATAATATAAAAAATATATGTAAATCATGTGGTAAAACAAAATATCCATAAGAAACAATTGTCCAAAAAATATCCAAAGTATTGATAAACTGGATTTATCATTGAACCCGATTTATATATCCCAGATTAGTGAAATGATTAATTATAAATGAAAAATAATTAAAACAAAATATTTTTATAATTGAAATGCATTTAGTTAGTAGTAGTAATAAAAAAAATAAAAATATTATTTATATTTTGTATTACTAGCGTTGTAAAATATATTTCAATTTTTTTTTTTTGTAATTTATAATTAATCATTTCACTAATCCAGGATATATAAATTATTATAACATACATGAATTTGATAATTATTTACATAATTTTCTCATGCACATCTTCTACTTCCAAATAAATTGGAGGATTATTAGACCTATTTTTTTACTATAGTCGTCTGTTTCGCAAATGTATGTGTAAACGAATTTTTATATATATTGTAATAATTCATGACATTTTGGTATATTCTCTAATGATGATCTAATTAGTTGAACTGCCGTTTTGTTATTGAAGATCCTATTTGTTTCATTTTACTAATTCTTTTAGATATAATTTAAATACTCTTTCCACTTTTGTAAACTCCTTAATAAATTTATCCGAATAAAATATTAATCCACCAGAAGAAGAATAGTCCTTAATGAAATTATTATTTTTAAAATAGATCTTTAAAGTTTATATTGTTTTTATACTTCGAAAAAATATTTCAAAAGACTGTTTATAACAGCTCCTTCGATAAATTATGAATATTTTGAGCCTGACTTGAGAGTCAGCTGCTACACAGACAGGTCTCACGACGTAACTCTCCTTATAGGCAAGGTCTGTATAATAAGGTCTGGGCAATACAAAACAACATGTAATCCTAGCAGTATAACTATCAATGACGTCACTGGAGAACGATTATATCTATCCATTTATATATCTATCAATCTCTCTATCAATCTATAAATATATATATTGGTTTTAGGAATATTTATATATAAGACTTATGCACAAAGAAAATCTGATAAAGCATTTTTTGTTGGGAATTATTGATAGTAGGAATTTTCCTTAACGACACTTTTGTATAAAATGCATTTTTAAAGGAAACTACGGACTTTTGGGCCTAGCTTATCAGTCAAAATAGCTTTATTGAGCATTAATGAGCACATTTGGTTAATTTATTTTATAAACTGAGCCCATTTTGAGTACTTTTTCGCTCATATATAAAGGAGTATATTCGTATATAATGGACCAATTAGGGTACCTATAAACAATAAGCTACGGTAAGGTAAGGTAGGCTTCGTGAAGAATAACAATAACATAATAACCAATAATAAGCGGAGCTTTGTTATATTAATGCGGAGAAGGTCTGGGTCACGAAACCTACCTTACCTACCGTAGCTTATTGTTCATAAGTACCCTTATGGGTCTATTTTATGCGAATTTACTCCTTTATATATGAACGAAAAAGTACTCAAAATGGGCTCAGTTTATAAAATAAAACTAACCAAATGTGGTCATTAATGCTCAATAAAGCTATTTTGACTGATAAGCTGGGCCCAAAAGTCGGTAGTTTCCTTTAAAAATGAATTTTATACAAAAGTGTCGTTAAGGAAAAATTCCTACTATCAATAATTCCCAACAAAAAATGCTCTATCAGATTTTCTTTGTGCATAGGTTTTATATAAATATTCCTAAAACCAATATATATATTATAGATTGATAGAGAGATTGATAGATATATAAATGGATAGATATAATCGTTCTCCAGTGACGTCATTGAGTAGTACCACACTGCTATATGTTTGTTTTTGTATTGCCCAGACCTTATTATATAGACCTTGCTTATAGGGCTCTGGTTTTGGTATGTTCCCAAAATGGGAATGTTGGCGCTTCTAGTACTACAATTTTGTGCATTATTATTCTTTATTTCCTTTATATATATATATATATATATATATATATATATATATATATATATATATATATATATATATATATATATATATATATATATATATATATATATCCTTTTCAATATTTTTCATCGACAATAGAACTTTTAATTGTTGTAATAAAGAGGACTACATGTCATATGAAATCTTTTAATACACTTTGTACATTGAATTATAGTATTTTTTGATATACATAGGACACACCTTTCTTGAGTACATGATTGCAAAAGATTTATTCCGTCAAGCCTTATATCTCTGACGGACTGAGAAGTGCGTCCTCCAAGAGGCACTTAGATGTTGTATCAGTCATAATCCCTCCTAAATTGTAAATGGCTCATTTTATCGTTTTGATTGGCCAACGAATAACACTTAAATACTCCCACAACCGACAACTTGAGTGCAAGAATAAAAGATTCCACCACCGTTTTAGTCACAAACATTTACCCCACCCATTTCAAAATATATACTCTAATTGTCTTCCTGGTTTCGTGTTTCCGAGATTAAATATCGTAATTCTATGGATATCCATCGGAGCTACACATCATCCAATCTTATAGCCGAATCTTAGTGACTTGTTCCTCATAATTTTTTTTTGCACCTAGTAATCCAAAATATGGAACCATGGACTATCCACACAAAGTCTTTCGTAAAACCCATCACACTGGAAACATTTTTTAAAGCATGTTGATTATGGGTCAGATTTCAAAACTTCAGATTTGTCTAATTGGGAGTTGCCATACAATTGTCAATGTCTCCCGTTACGTTACCAAGAATTGAGTTTTCATGTAGATATTTTTCGTCATTTTCTTCGTCACAAGGTATACAAGGGGTATTATAGAAACATAATATTCAGATATCAAACTACCACCCCCGCGAAAGTTGCATCATAAAAACTAAATGGTCGTAGAAAAATGGATTTTGGTTTGACCCCCCCCCTTACCCCCCTCCCAAATTGCGTTCAAAGGTTTCGTTATGAAGTAAAACTTTTTTGTTATTGCTTATTTTGGAAAAATTTAGATGTGATCAATTAATGAGGTTGCTATTTTTTTACAAATTTTCGCCAAATGATATTTAGTGCCAATAAATGAACATAAGTGCTGACGCACCAACCATTTTTTAATAACAGCTCCTACTACTGTTCTTTTATAGTTTTAAGTAGTAAAAAGATTAAAGGGTACTCATGTTGATGTTTTTAAGTTATTTTTAAATACATTTATTTTCACATCTTAATTTTCATGCAGTAAATTTGGCACAGAAAATTAATTGTATATTATTTCTTGGTTTTTAATGTAGGGAGTTTTTTATTGACTCCATGGTTGATAATATATGTCAATGACGTTGATTATATCCCTAAACTTTTGCAGATACCTCCATTACTAGTTTCACAGCTCTTTCCACTGATTGTGAATGACAAGATAATTATTAAATTTTAAAGGATGTTCTTTTACTTTTATAAGATCGTCCTCAGGCAAAAAAAATGCAAAATTGAAGGAATAAGCAAATTTATATTTGACCAATCGATAAGACTGAAAAATGCTTGGAATTAAAATTGATAGTGTTGGGTAGTTGAAAGTTTCTTTGTGTTTACATATTCTTTCTTGGCAACAAATCTTTTTCCAGACAAATATTATTGTTTCTATTTCTTTATCGATAGGCATGCAACCAATATATTTTCAGGGTTGGCAAAAAAGCATTTTCATTGAGTACTTTTTCAATTGAAGGGGTTAAATCTTCATCAATCTCTTGTAATAAAGTTCCGGCAAATTGGCAATGCTTTAAGCCTTCATTTTCTGTGAGACTCACATGGACTTTTTGTTAAATATAGGATCTTAAAATTGTGCTGGCTTTAGTAATGCTCCTGGAGACCTGTAACAAAAGCTTGAAACCGAAATTTTTGCTGTTTGTATACCTAATGTTAGTTAGTTAGAAATTTATTGCCGATTATACCTATACCTATATACCTAATGTAATTTCCTATGTGGTAGATATTTTTGATCTGATCTTAAATAATCCACTAATCATTGATTTAAGTTTTTTTCTTTTCCTTCAACTATAAAAAAATGTTGGATTTTTGGTAAGGTCAGTATTAATAAATTTTCCTATGGGACCTTCATAAGTCCGAGGTCCTTTTTGTGAACCATCTAAATGTTTAAAAAAGGTAAAAGGTATCTCATTCATGTATAGAAGACAAATAATTCCCCGAAGTGGTCATTCAAGAGATAACTCCAGTCTTTTTATTACTCCTGACAATATTCCGACGTTGGTGTTGCATCTGTCACACACAACAGTGACCAAAGTATCAAGGCTTTGTTCAGTGGTGGGCACTTCCGCTCATTATTCCGCTCGTCCGCTCTGAGCGGAGGAGCAATTGGTGAGCGGAATGCAAAGAGCGGATCATCTTTGTGAGAAGTGAGCGGAATGTGGTGAGCGGACCCTCTAAAATTAACTTCCGCTCATCCGCTCACATAAAAAAGTTTCCGTTATTAAAAGGATTACTCATAGAAAAAAGACTACTTTTTCTCGCTTTTTTGCTCTAAATATAATGCCGCTAACGTGGCATGGACTAAAAAGTGCGCCAGAAATTGTTTATTCTTGTCTAGACACGTGGCAGCAGTGTTGCCACGCGTAGCCACTCAGTTCACGTCGTGTAGTTATTGTGTATACGCAGAGAGAATAAGTGACAATCAGTCTTTTCTTAATATATAAAATGTGTACCCCCGTCATAACAAAGAGGTTACGTTCATGGTCCCATATATAATTTCATTTTATATTCAGAGAAGAGAGAGAAAAGTTACATTATTATAATATAACTTTCTCTTTCTTTTCTAAATATAAAAGAGATAAAATTATCTTTGTTATAATTATTAAATAATTATTACATGTAGTATGATTATAAATCCATCTGAAAAAATGACGTCATAACACATATGTTGATGATGTCATTCAATGGCTATATGGGACCCTACTTAGTACCAGCTTAGTACTTACTCGGCGTACAAGTTTTGTCTCTCTCTTATTCTCTCTGTGTATACGTTTGTGTTCGTGTGTGTTCATTGTCTGACGGTCACTCTGAGTCAGTATACTTTACTTTTTCGTTTTTTTACGAATCACGAGTCATGGATAAGTTTGTGACCCGAACCCGACCTCTGAGCGGAGAGAGAAGCTACAGGTAAGTAATTGATTAGTTTAATTGAGCTATTCATTTATTAAAGTACAATTTTTAAATTTTATAAATTAATCTTATTCTTAATTCATCTGAATAATGCGTGAGCAGTGTGACAAGTAACATAAAAAGTTAACCAACCTGAGCGGAAGAGCGGAATGAAGTGAGCGGAACAGCAGTACTCAAAAAATGAGCGAATGAGCGGGAGCGGATCAGTTGCCCAAAGTGAGCGGATGAGCGGTGAGCGGAACAGCAAAAAGTGAGCGGTGCCACCACTGGCTTTGTTGTTCTTCGATTACTGAAAGTAATTATTTCGCTTGATTTTCTGCTTTGCCACTTTTTGGTGATACGTGATCAATGTATTCATGTTTGGGTTCTAAAAATATTTATTAAGAGATAAGAATTAAGTTTTAAAATAACAAGTTACATTTAAAGATGACTAGATGCTCCTCTTTATCATTGAGAAAATATTTTTCGTCGATTTCAAAGCTTCAAACCACTTTCGTTGCGTCTATAAAACAAAGAAATAATATACATTTAATTTTGTATTATCCTCAAATATAAAAATAATTATACAAACATTTGTCCTTTATAGTTATATGTACTTATATGTACTAACGTAGGTGAACCAAAATTAAGGAAACAATGAATTATACGCAAAAATGTAGAACAAGAAAATTAGTACCAATGGGCACCTTTTCCGTTTGGGAAATCATTTTAAAAGTAAATTTTAGTATACTAGAATATTAATATTATAAAAAATTATATCTAAATCTTAAGTATATTTGCTTATCAAAATAGTTATGAAATAATAATAATATTATTTGTTACCTTTATTTTCTTATTATCTAAAGATAAATCAAAATCTAAATAAACTTGGGGGTTTAAAGCCCTCGAACAAGAATTTAAATCTATTTTTTCGTTTATTCACAAATGATATATTTTGAATTCTAAGCTTTAATTAATAATATAAATTCATTCAATTTTGTTTCATTGAATATGACGCGATGCAGAACACTTGAAAAGTATGTTCCCAAAATGGGAACGTTGGCGTGTAAAGGACTCTGGTTAAATGAACTAATTAATTTTATAATTCTTCATACTATAATATTTTTCTCATTCATTCAGAGAGAAATCAAAGTCTTAATATCAATATTATGTTGTAGTTTCTAGGAATTTATTTGAGTAGAACAAAATCTATAAATAAAATGTAATCACTCATATTAGTTGATGTGCCTTCCTTTTTTAACTCTATTCAATACCAACCTTTAAAAAGCTTTTATACTAAATACTTTTATCATTTTGATACGTTTATGCGTAAAACAAATATCTTTTAAGCTTTTATTACTTTTTGAATAACAATATTAAGTTATGATGTTTCCATATAAACGATTCTTTAAAGTTTTTTTTAGTTTGTAGATGAAATAAGAAAATATTTATAAGATAAGAAAGAATACAATAATTCTTGCATATCAAATTCGTATATATATATGAACGACGAACAATAACTTTTGGTGAACGACAAGAGAACAACAATTTTTCGCGAACGTCAACGAGTCTGATATATCGATAATGTGATGGGTTATGTCCATGAAGGCTAATTGAAAAAATATATCTGATTTAAATCTTACAAACGCTCTTGGGACTGATTCCCTATTTTATATATTGTCATGTGTACTAATTTTTAATCAAAGACCCGCAGAAAATAACATTCTGATTATATTTTACCCGACTTAAAAAATCAATCAACCTTTGATTTCTTAAATAATTTTTCATGTTCTATTTTCGCATTATATGTGCTTTTAATGCTAAATAAGTCGGTCATCATGAAGGCTTCATTTATTTGTTGCATTTGTTTTGCATGAATGAATTTTGACATGTCTTCCATTTTCATTTCAAGTATATAAAAAGTCTAAGTACTATTTTAAACACAATCAAAATATTTAAAAAAATCCACCTAGCCATAATTATAATATTATGAGTGTTGCTTTAACCGTTTGTATACATCATGTCAGTCAATATATCGTAAGTTTATATTTGAAAGGATATTTTTGCCGTTTATTAGAAAATTTATATTAAACTATAAAGTTTAATGCTAATGTAATATTATAATTTTCTATTATATGTTATAGCTTCTTCTTTAATGTGACTAGATAAAGACCTTGCTGTTGAAAGATAGATCAAATAAAAAAAAATTTGAATTAGATATAAAAAGTGGCTGTATGATTAAATTAGAACAAATTTTGTGTTAACTATAAGCTTAATGAAATTGTAAAATATACGAAATAGGAAAAAAAAAAATAGCGATAATATATATATTTTTTTTGGCAAGGAAATTTGACGATTTGAAAGTTTGTTTTCTCCATAAATTTATTTTAATATCTAAACAATTACATATAATAATACGAAAAGTGAACTCACGCAAGTTTTTCAACAACCAGCTCACGCAACCTTTTAAATTTTTAGTTCTTAAAAAATATATTGGAAGAAAAATAAAATCCAACCGTAGTCGGAAAGCGGGACAACGCTAAAAACAAGTTTTTAGAAGTGGCATTTTTATATTAAGAGATATACACCAAAGGTATATAGACTCGATATTAGGAAGAAATGATCAAGGAAAATATGGCTTGGGAAGATATGGACCAAGAAGTAATTAGCCATATATTTCTTCTTTATTATATTTCTACTATTTAAATGCTTCTAATATCGGTATGCGCCCCATAGTAGACCTGTATTCTCCCTCTAGTGCTTCTAACATTGGTACATTCGTTATTTAAGACAATTCGTATTATAATTTGGGTATTTTGAACTACAGTTTACGACAACAAAAAAATCATTTATCTAAAATTACATAGAATAAAGTTATTTTATGTCATTATATTCTCAATTTATACGAGAAATAGAATATAAACAATACCTAAGTGTATTCCACTCAAATATTATATATTTGGTCCATTTCTTCCATGAGTCATCACTTTCCATTCCTACCTTGGTCCATTTCTTCTTGGGACATTTCGTCCTAGGCCATATTTTCCTGGACTATTTCTTCTTGAGCCATTTCTTCCCTGGCCGTATTTTTCTGGTCCATTTCTTCTGGACACCATAGAATTCATATATGTAGATAAACCTTGTGTACCCCTTTATCAAAATACGACCTCCTAAAAATAATCTTGTTCAATCATAAAAGTCGTACAGATCTCATTGAAAAAGGACTTAGGGATCATGCTCGAATATTTTTCTTCACTTATTTTGTATCAACAGACATCTAAACTCCAACTCGATGTTGGGAAGTAGAGTTCTTCGGTTAAGCGTTACTTACGGCTTTTGTGGATGTTTTTTTCCAGAGAAATCTTAGCATTAAAAACCCCGGACTAGCACCCCTCGAAAATCCCCCCCCCCCGGGCTTTTGCCCCCTTTGCGATTCCCCCTCATTCCATTTACCCTCCGTTACTAATATTTCTTATCCCTAAAAGTGCACTTATGAAGATAACTATGTTTTCTTTGCATTTGTGTTATAAAACGTTGACCGATATTAGGAACATAGGTTTTAAACACTAAACATACAAAAAATAGTTAACTTCATAATTGGACTTTAGGAGATAAGAAATATTAGTGAATGACACGGGGGGTAAACCTGGGGGGGGGGGTGATTGTCGGGGGTGATAGTCCCGGGGTGGGGTGCTAGTCCGGGGACTGGTTGTCGTAAACTCGTTCATTTCATGTTTTAATTTAAAAGTGAATCGTCCCAAATCTTGTGATTAGTTTTGATATATCAAAATATATTTTCACACTATTTTTTGATGATGAAGAATAAGATTTCCTAATGTAAAGTTAGCTCTCTTGGCAATATGGACGTACTCTGTTTTGAAAAATACCAGGAACAATGGCAGCTTTATCTTATTTAAAAAATCCGCCAGATTGATAGGGTATTTTTGGGCATAAGAAATTACTAAGTTTGTTTAAGTTGTTGTATTAGTATGAGGAGATATTATGAACTTATATAAAAATCGTGTGAGCTGTTGTCGTCTGATAAAGGGGCAATACCAACTATGCTATAGTAATATATCTGTTCATTATTCTTCATTCCACATATCACCCCTTTCAATAATACCGACACTAAATATTAGTATATAATTAAATGTGAAATAAAGATTTGAAAAATTCCACTTAAATTAATAATAATTATATACAAATTTGAACATGCGGAAAAATGTTTCTGGAAAAATGGTTAAAATATAAGAAACGAAAAAAATAATAATGTCGAAAAGATGAAGTTTGAAGTCATTGGAAAATTATACTTCACAGCAACAATGATTGCGTTAATTGCATAGAAATTAATTACAATTAAATAATATCCTTAATGCCCGTAATCTGTTACTTTTAGAAGGGACAATTAGCCCCATAAATTGGCTTTGATTTCTCACATCTATCAAAAAACAGACTAGTATTATTGGATAATAAAGACAGTAGCATCAAACATTCAAATTGTTTGTTTGTTTAGCTCCTAGATTGGACCCACCTCACCGGAACTTAATCCGGTATCAGCCGGTAGTGAACCTATCAAGGAGCTACGATCTTTATTATTAAAAATATGTTTAAAAACACATAAACATCTAAATACTTTAAAATATATTCCTCCAAGGATAACTTCCTATCTTTAATCTCTCCCTTGAGAGCCATCATTTTCTCCATGAACATTCAAATTAATTCATATATAATTATCTCCTCACAATTTCAATATAATGCATTTGCATGACGATTTTTGACCATTTCTTCCGAAAGCTGGGAAATTTATAAGATAAATCTATGATTATATATTATTGTCTATTTAATGCAAAAAAAATTAAGGCTATATAAACACTTAGTCACTGACATTCATTTTTCGTGATCGTGTTTGATCTTCAATGTCTGCAAAATCGGGGTCTCTCACTAATTCTATTACATGACAGGAAGCCCCTTTTTCGTCATAAGTGTTGTTTCAGGCAGTAACGCGTGTTTCTAATTTTACATTGTAAATACAATACTCTCCAAGTCTGTCATTAACTGGCACAAGAACAATATGACTTTTGTTTTTTCTCCCTCTCCGTCCCCGACAATTATCGAGGATGTATTTGTGTGTACTCCCAACCACTCAGCAAACACCTTCAAAACACAACTAGCAAACTAGTTCGAAATACATTAATTACACTATGGTTTAGGATAATATTATTGATGAAACAAAAGCAGGAGAAAGTAATATTGGAAAACCTAGTTGACTGGTGAGCTAAAGCGAAATATATTCACTATGTAAATGGGGCTAATCAGAGATACACGCGATTATTGAAAACATTTGGGTACGATAATAATTTACTCTACATCAGAAAAAGACATTATGATGTTCCGGATCTTTGCATAGAGATTTATTTCCCAAGTGGGCCTTATTGAAATTTAGTTGAATATCCTTGTTCTACACAATCTATTTGTGTGATTTCTGAAAAACAGATTTCTATGATTTTATATCTTAAATTATTTTTAAATAGGTCTAGGCCTTTATCTGAAAATAACTCCAGTACACTAAAAATAAATTATACGTCTATCTTTTCTGTAAATACATATTTGACATATAGCAATTTGTAGACCGCACACGAAGATCAATTCTCTTTCTAAGAGATCTCATAACAATCTTTGCAGATAACAAGGATTTGACGATAATCTTTCTTTCATCTCCTAATCAAGCAAAAAAAAGTCACAATATTTCAAGAACACTTTTTGCAAAACATGCTTGCTGAAAGTCTTCGAATATATTTTGTTGATATTGATAATTATTTATAGTTTCACTCTCTCAATATTCTTTACATTTGATGACAAAGTCATATTTTTACGTGTATATTTTCTTCTCCGTTGGTGTCAATAGGATCTGATAGCTGACTTCATTTTTTTCCACATTTCATAAAAGTATATACAGCACAAAAAAGGAGAATGTATTTAAAATGATGTTAAAGCGTAAAAACATAAATACACATTTTAGTTTAAAATTTCAATACCAAATATGAACAAACACTAAAATACAACTATTATAAAATAACTTGACAAAATAAAACAAAATATAAATAAACGATAACCTTTCTATCCCAAATCCTTGAATTGGGGTAAGAGTTTTTAAAATAATTTTTCCATAAGGCAGGGAACAGCAGGGAAGTAACTTTATTTTAAATGTTATATCTCATAACAGTGTCGAATGTGCAAGTGTGTAATGCTCCGGACACTACTGATGCTATAGCTAAAAGCCGTATTTGATACCACTAAAAAATTCATTTGTCTTAGATATCAGATATATTCAAATCATTATTATCAGCTGTATATGAGCTAATCCATATGTTGTATTGTGTAGTGCAGTCACAACAGTATTAAAATACTGCCAGTTTGTTGACAACAAGAGACTGCCACCAAGGAGAATATAAATAAAGCAATTGCAGGCGACAGGTAACTATGTTGCCGTTGAGACGTCACAGTTGCTACCTTGATTTCTAGTTTAGTTTGTATTGTTAAGCAAAAATGCCATATTATATAGGAAGTAATCGTGTTTTGTGTCATCCTCTCTTGCTCTAATCCTCAAGGTACGCAATATTTTACATTTCCAAAGAATGATCTTGATATCCAATGTCTGTGGATCATTTACATAACATTTTTTTAAATGCTACATGGGTACTATACACCAAGGTCTGTATAATAAGGTCTGGGCAATACAAAACAAACATGTATTCAATGACGTCACTGGAGAACGAATATATATATTTATATATTTTATATAAATATAAATATATATATTTATTTTATTTATTTATATAAACACACACATACATATAAGAAAAAAATATATATAGATAGATAGAGAGATGATATATATATATATATATATATATATATATATAGATATATCGTTCTCCAGTGACGTCACTGAGTAGTCATATTACTACATGTTTGTTTTTGTATTGCCCAGACCTCATTATACAGACCTTGCTATACACTAGCCCAGAACAACATTGTAATGCAATATTTTCAATTAAGGATAAAGTTGATAAATAATTTCTAAATTATAGCACTAAGAGTTTTTGATTATAGCATTCGTGACGTCACAAAAATCACCCTTTTGGACAAGAGAAAAGTCAAACATTTTCTCTTTGACTCACCTTATTTATATTCTCATTGCATACCACCCATAGGCAAGGGGATCTTTTTCTCATCTGTGATTGGTTGAAAAAGGAGATTAATAAAAATAATTTGGCATCATTCAAAATATTTGGCATTATTCAAAATATTATTTCCAACTGTTGAGAGACATCACCCATTATTCTCTTCTCCTGGCCACGTCATGTGCAAATCCTTTGAATGTACTGCTCCAATATCGCCTATTAATATAAATTGAAATTGGGCAGTTGCTCATCATGAGGCGAAAATGAATGTTCAGTTTGTGTCATCATATCTGCTTCATCACTTAAACTATCGGACATAGATAAAGAAAGAAACATTGTTCTCAATTGAAGGAAAAAACATATTCATTGGTACTTTTGTATTTCTTTTAATTTTTAATATAAGGAGGACGACGACCATATCTTGAGGCCAAGAAGAAATCAGAACCAGTCTTAGGTCCCTCTGAAATTGTACTTCTATCCTTTTGTCACACAAAGTTGATCTAGGGGGCTTCAACATCGTTGTCACATCTTAAACACAACCTCTTATGCCAATTTGTCATATTTAATTGTAATTTCAACATACATGCATTTCACATATTTTTACTAAATTTATTTTTTGGCATAAAAATGACATTTTTTTCGTAATTTTGTTTAAATTATAGGATAACGTATCTTTTAAAAACGAAACATGGATATTTGAATAGAACATACTTTTTATGTCACATTAATTACTTGTTCATTGTTGTGTGTTTAGTGGTTTTCATGGTGGACATCAAGGGACATCAGATTTATATGAGAATAATAAAATTTATACGTAGAAGTAGTTCACGCATGGAGAGTAGTTATATATTGTTTTATGATACATAATTACAATTATAACCAGCAAGTAAATGCTACAGACATGCTGAGACATGGGAAGAGAGAGTAACCACATTGGGTTGATGGGATCAAAGACAAGAAAAGGGTGACTTGTGGTTTTTGTACAAAAGCCTGGGAATCGGTAAATGGTTAATTACCCCAC
>CP045897.1:3849615-3887115 GCA_013387185.1 Caligus rogercresseyi | reverse complement strand
CTTTTAGTCATGCATGGTTCATTACCAATCAACACCCAAGGAAGGAGAATCAATCCCTCTTTTTGAATGATTAAAACACACACAAAAAACCTTCACCCTCACTGTATCAGCCCAGTGTTGTTTTAAAACCTTGAAAAAAAAATATCAATTAGCGTCTCTCAAATTTTATGATCACATCATCAGAGAAGAAGCTACTTAAAACGAAGTAATAGTTATTTTTCAGCAACTCTTTGAGTTTTACTGATTGTCCATGTTACTCAATCTTCAAACAAAAAAAACCTGCATATTTTTCCATAACAAAAGTCACTTGAAAAGAGATAGTTGAAGAATCTTTGTTCACATATTATAGAATAAGACCTCTAGGAAATGTAACAACCTATCAGAGGACCATGAGCGTTGGTTCATAAAAGGAAGAAGTTCTTAAAATATTTAAAGCTTACATCAACATCAATGGACTCAAAATTGTTTTAATAGAGCTGAAAGAAAATGCCCGCACTTTTCTTTGAGCTCTTGTTAGCTTTTTAAAGCTGTTTGTGATTATGTGTATTATCTTAATATATAGTCCATTAATAATTGATATTACCAAAAAAATTCAATTTTTATATAATATTCAAGTTTTGTCAAAAGACATAAAAATGATAATAGAGTTTTGCGTAAACATATCTTAACCATAATAAATAGAAAAACAATATGAAGATGTTCAAATATTGGGGGCACCAATTAAAGATTATTTATAGCCTGGGTCTGTCACTTGATGTAAAAACAAGCAATTTAGTTTTAAACGAATTGCTCTTTTTGATCATATGTACATTTATGAAAAATACAATTAATTACTGCTTCTTAAATTATTATAGTTTTGTAATAAATATCCTATCTGAGCTTTTTTTAACTTACATGATCCAAGAGAGAAAACTTATATTACAATTCATATCTATATTATTTACTGTCTATGTATCTGACAGTTATAATGTTATTTAAATATTCTCAAAAAAAGAAATTATTCAAAAATCAATGAAATCATTCACTTATTTGGAAGTTCTCTTGTTTTTCATGTGTGAAATTCAATTTGAAAAGTTGATTCTTGACGTATAAGAAAATGATCAAAACAATGGAAAGGAAGTTTGAATATGGAATGCTAGGATTTGAACCTCGCTCTCCTCTAAAAAACACAACCGTAATTAGGCTTATAACTATAAAATTACTCGAGGATCCACCCAAAAAAATTCCCACCCACCCACAATAAAATCCCTAGTTAAACTTTATTTACTTTTAATGGCCTATACTTAAATTTCCTTTGACCTTGGAGATCCATTGATGTGAATTGCAGAGACCCCTCCGCTGTTTTTATTGTTTTTCTACGTATAAAAAGACTCGCCCAAACAGTCTCTTGCAGCCAAAATGTTTGAGATTTTGTTAGATATATCATTATTCCTTCGACTCTTAAATTATCCCATGCAAATATATTATTTCATATCTATCTATCTATCTATATCTATCTATCTATCTATCTATCTCTATCTATCTATCTATCTCTCTATTATCGATCTATCTCTATCTATCTATATATCTATCTATATATCTATCTATATATCTATATATCTATATATATATCCTCTCCCTCTCTCTCTCTCTATATATAATATATATATAGTATATATATATATATATTCTGCTATGGACTGTACAGTTAATCATTTCTTCAGACGAAATGAAAAAACATTTTTGGAAGGGTTTTTGTAAAACATTTTTAAATATTGAAATATATTTTAAAATTAAGAACATATTTTTTCTATTTTTTTTCGATATTTATAGAGTTAAATACACTCTTTTAATGTTATAAAATTATATATATATATATTGCCTATTTGGTTCGATAGAATTGCATCCGACAGGATATAAATAACCATTTTAGCATTAAAATTAGTCTATCGAACCTAGGATCATTAGTCTATCGAACCTAGGATTATATTTTGCTCTAATGAAATAATTACTTTCGGCGGGAAACTGTGTCCAAGCAGAAAATATTCTTTTGGATTAAAATTTCTTTTTTATGAATTGTAAGTACAACTATCTATACAAAACAGTATATAAATTAGAATAAATATATAGTTTCTATTGATTACACAGGGCAACAAAAAAATATTTTTTGAAAATAGTCCAGGGTTTTCCTGCTGAATTAGACTAATTTTGATGCTCTGAGTCCGAAAATGACCTTGGTTTTGCTCAATCAGGTCAGGTTTTTGCTACATAAATTTTTAAAAAATCGATTTTTTGTAATAAAAAAAAATTCTGTGGATCATCAGCTGAGAAACCCCTGACGATTTTTTCCCATTTCCTCAAGAAATACAAATCAACGTATCCAAATTTATTCAGTTTTTATTTAGTCCATCAAATTTTATAAGCACAATTATCATAATATTAGTATAAGAATGTGCGTTACATGACACAGAAGTTCAGAATTCACGGCATAAATCGGCGTTTCTTCGATTCCTGTGTGTGAGCAGCTGCTGTGTTGTCTCGCTTCAGCGACCAGCAGTAGTCCGCCATCATGACTGCGTCCCACCTCCCCTGGTACCTCTCCTCTATTTGGCGCATGTCCTGATGGAACCTTTCTCCCTGCTCGTCGCTCATCGCCCCGAGATTTTCAGGAAACTTCTCCATGTGTGAGAACAGGAAGTGCATCTTTATACTCATCAAACAACCGAGTTTTTGGAAGGCCTCTATCATGGTGCTAATGAGTCTGGCGTGGTTTGCTGCCTTCGTGTTCCCCAGGAAGTTGTTCACCACCTGCACAAACGATTTCCACGCGGCGCACTCTAGCGTGTTCATGGAGTTTTGGAACTCTGTGTCCTTTATAAGCTTCCGTATCTGTGGACCATTGAAAATGCCGGCCTTCACCTTCTCACTGGTCAGTCGAGGAAAGGCTCGGCACAGGTAGTTGAAGCACCTCCCATCCTTGTCGAGAGCGCGCGTGAACTGTTTCATTAACCCAAGCTTCAAATGTAGCGGTGGGATCAATATCTTCTCCCGGTCAACAAAAGGTTCGTGTATGATGTTTCTCGCCCCAGGTACTAACTGATCTCGCGCCGGCCACTCTTTCTTTACATAGTGCTGAACTCTGTCTCGACTGTCCCACATACATATAAAGCATGGGTACTTCGTAAACCCGGACTGCTGACCAAGTAAAAAGTTTACCATCTTTAAGTCGACGCAGATGATCCATTTGTGCTGCTCATATTGGATTTTGTCGAGTACGTACTTCACTACTTCATATTTAATGTGAATATGAGAGAGAATCTAAGAGGCAATATTGTCACTACGGAGTCCTTGGGAAGAATGACTGAAATTTGCTAAAGTATATAACCTTCGTCGGCCTAAATTCACACAAACATATATTAAATATTAAATAATTCTACACATATTTATGCACATAAATTTATGATAAACACAAATAAATTATTTATAATATTATTCGTGTCTGTGAATTGTAATTCGATATATTTTTCACGAATAATATGATTGAACTCAAAACCGCTGATATTAGAATATGTATAGCTCGTCAGGTAGGCCTATGGCTGTATCTCAAAAAGTTGACCTGATGGAGCAAAATCAATGTGATATTCGGACTCAGAACACCAAAATTAGTCTAAATCAGCTGAGAAACCCCTGAATTTTTTTTGGCTGTTGACCAGTGTTATCATTAATATTCATTTGAAGAATTGATCTAAGATATAGTCCTTTAGCTCAATACTTGTTTGATTCTTTTAACGTCATCAAGGGGATCTTTTTGGGTATTATCCTACGAAAAAGTTAAAAAGCAATTGTTTATATTTTTGTAAGTTATATTGGTCATGTAATTTCCACTTATTCAGAATATCAGGACACACCAATCGATCTATGCTTTTCACACATTTAAATAAGTGTTTCAGCATAGTAAAAAGATATAAATAGTGCCACTATGATTTTGTGTAATTTAATTGTACTTATTAATAATATATGATCTGACCAAAATCATATGATTTTTCCTAAAGCAAATAAAATAGATACAAAATATCATTACCGTTATTATTTATCGTACTTAGTTTATGTATTTCGATGGCTGTATCAGTTTTTTAATATATAAAATGTAAATTTTTCCAGCACTTGCCTTCTTTAAAACAAACTTTCTTTCCATTAAATATCATTTTAATTTGTTTTTGAACTTTTTTAATTACCAATAAAATTACAGGCAATAGGCATTACATAGAAAGTGTTAAAAATCAATTGCTAACGTCACAAAAATATTGCCTTAATATTCGCTGTATATAGGATATTTTAATTAAAGCATTATTCGATATTAAATTAAAATATTAGCCCTCTACCTAGTTGGTAGGGTGAACATCATCAAAGAAGATTTGTTGTTGTTGTAAGCTGTACCTGATGATAACAAATTACATTTGGTAGAGAGGCTTGGTGTCAGAATTAAGTATTGGTGTATGAATATAAATTGCATTGAGTCAAGATTAATGACCTCCCAGGGATTACCAATTTTTCAATGTAATTGAGAACCACTCCAAGGCTCTGACTACGCAGACTTAACGCCATTTCTTTAATAAATTACCCAGGAGGACTCCTTATATGTAATGGTGGGTACCCATATTTTGTAGTGCGGATGTAAGACGCTTTTTTTTTGTTGTTGTTACAAACTCAGAATATAGGTAAGGATGATAAATAATGAGGAATAGATAAATGCCTCCTTGGCTGCTCCTATAACCAAACAATTGTCAATTAATACTGACAAGGCTTGATTTAAGACGGGTTGAGCCTTCAATGCACGCACGCACGCAAAAATATATAAAATACGTATAGGAAACATGTCACTCTCATTCGTTAGATGTATTTTATGTCCATTCGTCAAATATTTGCCGCAGTATGCATTGCTATGTTTGATTCAACATCAATAAATTACCGCAATCTATTGCATCATTTATATTTTTATATTTTTTGTCCATAAATTACAAAGGTTCCAATAAGAGAATGTCTCCTGGTTAACTTTTCTTTTATAATATGCTATTATTCAGTTTGATAATATTCATTTGTATTATATTCGTAAGATATAGGAAGTATCAGGGAATCGTCTTGGGTTCCACAGGTACATTTTGAGGCATTCGCTTATGGAGATATGTTTGAGATTTTGTTGCCTATTTGATTCGATAGAATTGCAGTATCCGACAAGATATAAATAAGCATTATCGCATTAAAATAAGTCACTCGAACCTAGGATCTTATCCATGATATAGACCAAAATGGCCATCCCCTCTCGGGAGTATTCGAATCTGCGCCCCCAACATTGAGAGTTGAACACGCCTTAGTGCACACGGCTATCGTGCTCCCTTGTTTGGGATTGTGGATGTATATACTAAACAATGTCTTCAAACATATTTTAGGGAATCAATGTCTGAGAAAGGAAGGTGTGTTAGATAAATATCCTGTCTTGTCATCGCAATTTCTAAGGTTTGTGTAAACACATATTTCATTTAGAAACAAACAAATAACAATTGGATAAGGTGAATAAATTATTTCTAACATCCCGTCCAGATATTAAAGTAATATATGATTTTTAAATATGAAAGCAACTATGACATAATGTGATTTGTTACTCCTCCCTTTCTTTTTCAAATAGACGTTAGCGGTAATTATTTGTCCCATATTTGTCTAATGATCCTCACGTCCAACGTCCAAATAACGCTCTCAATCCTCTCTCCCTCAATCAAGGAACGTTTTTTTATATTAATTATGAAAAGACAAATAAAATAATAATTATTATTGCAAAAAACAAAACTTTTTATTCCCTTCCTTTTTCTCTGATTAGGATCAGGAAACATAAAACAGTCAGGTGTTGTCACTCCGTCAGCCTTAATTGATCTGATAGTAGCTGAGGGGAGAGAAGTCTGCCTTCAATACATATCTGTATGTATGTACAAGGGAATCTGTATTCTAGCCCTCCCAGTAGGAAATTTGAAGACACATATACAAAAAACTGGGCGTAAATACACACATATACAAACAAACATATATAATACATCTCTTATATATACGAATTGAGGATATACAAGAAAGGTGACGCTTTGGTAGTCTTCCCTATTCGTAGTTTGTTTTAGAACTCTAGCTTCAAGGCAAGATAAAATATAATTACATATATTAATAAAGATTATCTATCTTCATACATAGTCATGTGTATATATATATATTTACATTCAAATACTTATTTGTGTAGGATTATATCTTATAATCAAATGCAAATATTATTCAACTAAATTTCAACACATGTTCAAAGCCTTAGTTTCTCTAATTTATTTGCTATATATTATATTCAGTGCATGGACATAGAAAAAATAAATATTTTTTTAATGTAGTATTAGACATTTCGTTTGCACCACTTTTAAATGATATGAAATAGAAGTATCTTAATGCTTTTAATGTAATACTCTAGTATTAAGTAACATTATCTCATATACTTTGAATTTGCGTCCTCAAAGTTGTAGAAAAGAAGCCATGGTGCTTTAAAATTCAAATATTGAAAATTAAGTTTGCAGAAAAAAACTATAAGTATGATGGTTTATTCAATATTATTTGCAAGCAAAAAAGGTATGTTAAGTTGCTTTTACGAACCTAACAAAAACATTTTATATTATATATATATTACTAATATATAACTGTTTAATATGTTTCCGAAATATGTCAGATAATATATAAGACAACACAATTTTTATATGATTTTCGATCTAATGTTCCTTCTAATTAAAGGAAATAATTTATTGCCAGACAAAAAATAATATGTGTAGAAGCCTAATCTAGAAAGTGTGATAACATTTGTATAGGTATGTCAAATACCTGATATAATAAACTTACCTTTTTTAAATTTAATCTGACGAATTATATATATATATAGATATATTATATATATAATATATCTATGATATATATAATTTATAGATATATAGATAAAATATATATATTGTATATATAGTATATATATAGATATATATATATATATATATATAATAGATATATATATATATATATATATATATATATAAATAATATAATATATATGCCATATGCATCAAGCCAATGAATACTAAAACAATCAGGAATGGTAAAGTCGCGCAACCTTTCAACATACAAATACAAAGTGGGATCGACTAATTTATTTATTTGCCGCGTGAATGAAGTAGTGGAAGTGTGTAGAGGAATCGTTTTAGAACTACCTATTTATCTTCAAACTAGACGACAATGGGGAAGGTTTGTGTTGCTCCGGGTTGCAAGAGTGGCTACAAACCAAAGGGCAATGAGGGGAAAAAGAGACGGTTTCATATGTTCCCCAAGGATGAGTCCCTACGCCAACTCTGGACAAAGGCTGTTCCGCGAAAAAATTAGATACCTTCAAGACATTCTGCGTTGTGTGACGTACATTTCATGCCCTCCGATTATAAGCCAGAGTCTACTGACTCTAATCCATCACGTTCAGACAGATCTGGAAAAACTCTTTGTCTTAAGATATTAAAAAAAGATGCCGTCCCTTCCAATTTTCCAAATCTTCCTCACTACTATTCAAAAAAGCCTCCTCCAAAGCGTTCCTCCACCTCAACCTCCTCCTCACGACTCCTTAATGAAAACGAGCGAATTTTAAAAAAGATTAAGGCTTTTGAAGAGGCCAACTCATTTTTAACACTCGAAGAGCTTCAAATTAAAATGGATAGGACTTGCCTTCCGAGCGGCGTTCAAGAACATTATGATGAAAAAGATAAAGAGCTGGTGTTCTTCAAGATGAACTTTAGTCATGGAGGACCGTCAATAGACTTCAGTCTAAAGATTAATGAAGAAATGACAATCCATATACGGTAAGCCAAACTTCATTCCTTAACCTTCTTTATTTATATTTGTTTTTCACATATCAAAACTTGACTATTCCTCAGTATTTTCTTATTAATACTGATTCATACAACTACGATGACTTTATTCCCTGCTATGTTGTATTTTCAGGGTGAAAGATAGAGATCTATCTTTTAATCATCTCGAACATATCACCAAGAACAATCATATTACAAAATGTGACACCCTTCTTAATATTTTGGCCTTCTTAAATTCATTGACATCAAACTCTTCCACCAATCAACTATTTAGCTTGGAAAATGAATTAAACAAAGCTTTAAATCATTTGACAAATATCTTGCCCCATTTGGACGAAGCAAAAGAGAAGAAATTAAAATTTTTGATTGAACAATTATCCTTGTTGTTTAAATGTCCACAACAACGGATATACAGTCCTGCCTTGTACGCCTTATCTATGTCCTGGAAAGGTTTCTCAACGAGTCTTTATAGAGATCTACGTAAAGAAGTTCTTACATTACCTACAATACGTCGCCTTACGGAACTTTCTTCATCTTTGAATTTAGAAACTGGATTGGCTGACTCTACAATAACTTACCTAAAGGCTCGCTTCAAGGCTCTAAGTCAAAATAAGGATAAAAATATTAGTATAATTTTTGACGAAATATATGGTACAAAAATATTGGATTCAGAAAAATGTCTTCAAATGAAGAATATCATAAGTTTAGGCAAAATTTCACTGAAAGATCTGGAATATCATTTTTCTGAGGATATAAATTCAACAAATGAAAAGATTAAGTCTTTTTCTTTAAATATATTTTCCAATTTAAAACATTTTACTTTTAAAGATTCATTTAAATATATTAATGACGTATCTATAGTTTACTTTTGTTCTGGTTATATCGCGCATTCCTTATGTAAAACTATAGCCTGTCATTCTTGCCACAATTTATTGAAAGCTTTAAATAAAAAATTCGATGTAAAATTATTCTCCTTAGAAAATATTGATGATGAAAGTAAACTTTTAGATCAAATTAATCGAGGTGGGCTAACTCGTCCTTCTGATGTTCTTTTTTTAACGTGTTCCTTTGTTTATGCATTTTTTCAGAAATTCAAAATTCAAAAAGTATCTTCAAAGAGTTGATTTCTTCCCCTTCTTCAAAAAATATTTTTGTTCTTTCGTTTATTAAACTTTTGGAAAATGATACTTACGCTTTGGAAATTATTTTAGCAGAATGTGAAGAAGACCATTCCTTTGAAAAATTTATTCCACAAATCGCTGCACAAATTTTTAATTGTATGTCCAAAAATTATGTTTCGGAAATCAATGATCAAATTCACAAAAACAAAAGAAAAACAAGCAGTCAAAATATGACAAATAATTCTAAGAGATTGAAAAAACTTAAAGGAGAATAAACAAAATGTATGTATGTTAATATAATTTTGCTGAATGTCTTAAATGTATCTATGTTTATTTAATATATGTCCATAAAATTTTTTAATAGTTAAAAATATATATTTGTTCTCAAAATTATAATTTCTTATGAAATAAATAAGGAAAGGAGAGAATGTACGCGTATTCTCCTTTTTCCTTTTTAGATCCCTCATCGTATTTTCCGCGCGAGCCTTCTTTTCCTTGTTGTTTTAGTATTCATTAGCTTAAGTTTTTTCAGCTCAGACAAAACTAATAAGCGGTCAAAGTAACTAAAATACCAAATATGTTTATTACAGAGCACAACGTCAACAATCTTATAATTATATTATGTCATCATAAAGTCTATTGTATCAATACATTTTTGATGGGGTAAGCAGGAATAATAACATTATAAAATGTCACCCAGGCATATGACGTCATCAAAAATCACCGTCAAGCGAAAAGTCAGATTTATTTAAGATATGGACGACCCTTGTATTTTAAAATATCTTGATAGCATTATCCTTTCCCTCTAAATAAACTAAATGATTTACTCCCCCATTGAATAAGTTAATAATGAACTGCTGACGTCCTGACCACTTTGTTATAAAAAAGAACATATGTACTTACAAGTATTAGGAAGGAGGAGAAGAAGAAAATATATATATTCGACAAAAATTCCTTGCATTCCTTTCATTCTTTTTTTATTTTTCCTGTTTATAATTTACACTAATCACTTGGAGATACATAGAGAGAAGAAAATAAAGAGAAATATGTAGGGGAAACGCAACAAACAATCCGTCAGTTTTTTTTTTGTTGAGGTCACCTTTCCTCACAAACGGGTCTACAAGTGTGAACAGGAGGTTCAAATCCTCATTGCTCGACCTATGTTACTTTATTTATGTATGGTTTTTATATTCATGAAAATGGAATACGACATTGAAGGTGTACAGTAATTTGAATGCGCGTAAATTTGTCGCAGACCTTTTTATAGCCGTTTTTTACAAAGTAAAAAAATAAATCGCGCGGAAAACACTTCACTACAAAAAGCTACGCGACAAAAATACCGACGAAAAAAGACGAACGACGAAAATACTTCACTACAAAAAAGCTTGGTGACAAAGATACCTGCGACAAAAAGAAGAACGACAAAATTGACTGACTATAAAGAGCAAGCGATGTATTTACCCACGACACAAAACAGCTATAAAAAGGTCCGCGACAAATTTACGCAAGATGAAATTACAGTAAACCGACATTGAATGATGTTCATTAAAGGTAGATCGAAAATTTATATATATATATATATATACAGGGTTGTGAACGGAACGTAAAATTGAACGGCGTTCTGCGGAACGGAAAAAATTGAATGGAACGATGAACGGAACGCTAAAATTTGTTTTTTTGCGTTCCGTTCAAATAATATTCAATAGAAACTCACCCAATCTCGATTTTAGTATGTATTACACATTTTTATCAGTCTTAGTTGTTGTCGGTCCCTAAATTTAATTATTTAGTTACTAACAGAACTTTATTTATTCCTTTCGTTATCCCTTTCGATCATTATCGTTCTGACCTAAAACTAAGGAGAGGGAAGCTGCGTCCAGGTGTAGAGTGTTAATTGATGCACTCTCTTTTGGGATCAAACGAAGATTTGGAGTCTACTTTGAACGTAGGGAGATGCTAATTGCTTCAGCATATCTCCCTGAGTTAAAGTAGGCTTTTTAGACATCGCAAAGCAAGAGTTAGCAAGAAATTATTTACTAGAGGAGGCCGAAGAACTGGGAGATTTTCCTTCTAGCCAACTTTTGCAAGAATCGGCAGCGGAAGAAAAAGGCAATTTCTGTGCCAAGAGGCCGAAGAAGACTGACTCAGCTAAGCAGGAGGTTGACTGCTTCTTAACCGATGAGTTTTAGGCAATGGAATCAATTATTGCTTATAAAAGGATTAAAAAGATATTCATTCGATATTATGTTATACTTCCCGGCAGTGCCAGTTTGGAGAGACTCTTCTCCAAATCTTAACTTTTATTGTGAAGGACAAGGCAAAGATAGGAGATGAAATTTCGAAAAGCAAATAAATAGTGTAATTTATAAACTAATGTTATTCTTAAGGTTGTAAATAAATAAACTTTTCGTAATTATTCTCAGATAAAGCAATAATTATGAGTAGTATAGACCGAGAAATTCGGTGGACGATATGTGGTTGGGATTTTTACATATTTGACTTTTCATATTGTAACATTTTTGGGTTGGGGTAAAAAATATATGTTAATTTATCGGGCCGAGCCTCTGGTTCAATTATTTTATATCTTAAATATATTATCGAAGTTTGTAAAGTTTTTGGAACTTTAATTGCGGTAACTAACTTCAAGCCGAAACTATTAAAGCCTGGTTTAAAATTTATATCCGATACATACGAGGATGCAGTGAAAAGTAAAGAACCTTCTTATGATCATTTTTTGAAATCCAATTTTTGAACGGAACGCAAAATTGAACGGCGTTCCGCGGAACGGAAAGAATTGAACGGAACGGAAAAAAGTGGAACGCGTGCAAGCCTGTATATATATATATATATATATATATATATATATATATATATATATATATATATATATATATATATATGACCGATAGTTTTTATTTATTTGGAAAAAACACAATAGCCGATTGAAGTTTTTAAATATAAACAAAACATATTCGTGTCATTTTTTGCAATTTAATTAAAGTTAAGTTTTACACGTATATATATATGTAGTGTCTGAAAGAACAGTGCCTTTCATAGACTACTTTGTAAAAAGGGTGTTGTAAAATGAAGGGTCTAGGATTTCCGGGCTTTTAATTACTTACTTTTAGCCGAAGCAAATAAATCAATTATTTTAATTTAAGACCGGACAATAATTCGAAAATATAAAGGAGTCCTTTATGATACGTTCCTTGCCATTGGAACGAGAAAAAATATATATTAATATTACTTTTGAACGATTAGTATGGTCATAGAAGCTTTTATGTTAAAGCTTTCTCATCATATACTATAGCAAAGAACAACTAAAATATTATAAAATTATTCAAAACAAACATATATGAACATAAGTGTAAATTTACTGTTTATGTATATCCCTTAATTCATATGCTTCTCAGCGTGCTTCTATCACTTCACATCTTAGAGTATATGAAAAAAATATTCGAACATATAAATATACTTATTGGCTTGAAGTAAAGAGACATTGGAGACGAGGAAGGTCTCTCGAATGTCCCCTCAACCCTTAGAACACTTTTCTTTCCTTTCCCCAAAGATATGTTCATTAATGTTAAAACATAGGCAAGGGGTTGTGTCCCCTTGTAGGTAAGATATAAACATTTATATATAAATGCATGTTTGTACCCCGGTGGCCTGGGACGCGAGGGGGGAAGGGAGAGGGGGGGGGGGGTCCTAAGGGTGGTCCCATGATAGCGTATTTCTAGATAAGGGACTTTATGTGTGTGTGTATATATATGAACGATTGTAGACCTATTTGAAGGTTGATAATAAAAAATGGAACAACATTAATAATAATAAATTATGGAGAAGCGTTTAGAGCTCCCCTCGTATATATCATACCTAATGTACCACATAATAATAATAATAATATCTCTAGAGTAATTATCAACATCATGCAACACAGTATGAGTGCAAAACATTCACATATGAATACATACTTTTTTTTCTTTTGCAAGTGGTTGTTATACTAATTGATGGCGGTCCACCTAGAAGTCAATTGCACCCCCCCTACCGTGGTTGAAATAAATGAAAGAATCGATTTGGCTACTTATGTTGAACAATTTACCCCTTTGAGAAGTGGAAGGATTAAAACTAGAAATGAGGAAAAGTTGTCAGTTTTTCTATGTCAAAATGAAGTATGAATAAATAAGCAATTGTAGACTCCTACAGGCTCATACCGAATTAAGTACCGATGAGGTGGGAACTATATTATATATAAACAAACAAACTTAAAAACATTATTTTTTCAAGTTATATATCACTGTGAAAAAAAAATGACGATATTACTTCATTCCTACCAGTTTGAAAATAAAATCAATTTTGGAAAATGGGATCTCTGTTTCAGATTATGCAATTTCGAATAATCTTATTTTATTTATCAAACCAGTAGCCATTGCTTATTAGTAACATTACATAAACTTACTTAAAGTATTCAATTAGAATAATTATTGGAATCTTCTCTTTATATACTTTTTTGTTTTACACATAGATAAGTTTCATCATACAAAAACTTAATCTGCTATCCAGGGTTGTGAATTGAACGGAAAAAACGAACGCCGTTCGCAAATGCACGTTCAAAATCGAACGCCTGAACAGAATATAAATGAACGTAGGAACGGACTTTTTTTCGTTGACGTTCGTCCGTTCAATTTATAAAGTTTTCAAAAGTGTGGACGTCTTTTCTATAAATGAGTTCAATCAACGTTTATTATGTCACCTCAGAAAAAAAGTGAAGACGGTTTGTTTTTACAAAAAGAAGTGCAATTAAAATTACAGTGAGTCATTCTGGGATAAAAAATGAGGACTTTTTTAATAATGGAATTTTTTCAAATTTGAAATAGGAAATAGTTGATATTCTTTTTCAACGAACGGACGAACGCTAAAAAAAAGGAACGAACAAACGCCTGAACATATTTTTTTCAAATCGAACGGGCGAGCGGTCGAACGCTATGGTTGCAAACGTCCACAAGCCTATTGCTATCAACCAATAGAGGTCTATTAGATTTTAAGTATCTTTTTTACTTCTTCATGCACTAAAAATCTATGAAATCAAAATACATATAAAGGAGCGCGATAGTCGTGTGCACTAAGGCGTGTTCAATTCTCAAGGTTTGAATCCCGAGAGAAGATGGCCATTTTTGGTCTGCCCCATTCATAAGATCCTAGGTTCGAGTGACTAATTTTAATCCTATAATTCTTGTTTATATTCAGTGGATGCTATTCTATGGAACCAAACAGGCAAAAAAACATATATCTAAAAAATGACGATTGCTTTTTATGGTATGAATACTAATAATAGTAATCATTATAAAAACAAGTATTTCTCATTATGAACCAATATGCTAATTCAACCTAGTTATTATTATCCCAAGACCCCATTTTCTTCAACGCCTAATTTTTTTATTGGCCACTATAGAATATTAACAAAGCTTAATTGAGGCCTCTACATAACTAATAACCTCAGCAACAAAATGGTCCTACGCAAAAAGAATAGGTGCCTTAATACGCCCATCGCCTTCTGCGTGGGCATTTTATATATTTTCTTGAATTAATTGGTACTTTATTTTAAAGATCCTACAAATATATATTTTTGATTTAATGGCTTCATTTATAAAGCGGTTAGACTGTTATAGGAATTACTTAATTAGAGGTAACTTCACTCCGTGCTCACATATCCAATTGCTTGAATAATGTAAATCAAGTCGCATATGTAGGCATATGTCGTTATGCGGTGTCAATAAAAAAATCGGTATGTTCGTTATTTAAAACAATACATTTTATCTACAATAACTTGGGTGATTTTAAACTAAAGTTGACAACAACAAGTAAAACATTTGTTTAAAACTTCATAAATAAAATTATTTATGTCATTATTTGCTCAAGTCATAAGCGAAATAGTATTTGATCCATACTTAGGTGGATTCCACTCAAATGCATGCCCACCCATGTATTTGGGTCATTTCTTCCATGAGTCATCATTTCCCTTTTCTACCTTGGTCTGTTTGTTCTTGGGCCATTTCTTCCATAAGTCATCGTTTTCCTTTTCTGCCTTTGTCCCTTTCTTATTGGGCCCTTTATTCCTAGGTCCTATTTTCCTCGGCCATTTATTCCTAATATCCTGGTGATGCATATCCCAAATTTTGCTATTATCTTTAAAATCACGGTAATTAACATATTATTTATTATTTTCTCTAATATACATTTTTTAAATTCCAATAAAGCTAAATTTTACGAATAATTAGAGAAGATATCACAGCAAGTAAACACGCCGCCTGTTTTTCTTACCAAGTATTTATTCGATTTTACATAGTTTTAAAGACTTTTATGTAATCTGTAAAAATCTGTCATTTCATATTCACTCTATGAAACATGTAAAAAATATGGTACATTATTTGATATTTCAACTTATTTTCCTTAAAGAAACCTTAAATCATTAAAAGTAAAAATTGAACTTTAATTAAATTAGACATTTAATATTTGGTTCAAGTGACTCCTTTCAATACCAAATGTATTTATATCCACACAAACTCGATTCCATCGAGTCAAAGAAGCTGAAAAAGCAAGGAATTATTCTTTAGTTGAATCACAGACCAAAAGAATATATAATTGCTTATATTTGATATTATTATGCGTTTACATTAATAGAAAGACGATGATAACATGGGATTCAGTTACATGTTGATAAAGCATTAAAGTATTCGTTCCTCTTAAAAGTATATATAAAGATGAGATATGATGCATTTTTTTCCCTGAAATATCATAAGTCAATAAGTCGTAAAATCATTTTTTTAAATGTATGTTGGTTCTGTGCATTGTTTCAATAATAAATATAGCTTCGAAAATATCATACTTTATTACCCTGGCACTTTTTTTCCAGCTAACTGTTTAATTCATTCAACATCTTATATTCAAGACAGAGAGATAACCAATAAACCCTTATTTCTAAGTAAGTTTTGAATTATAACATAATTATTTCCATAAAGATTTTGATATTTTTCTCATTGGTAATAGACTTCATGGAAATATTTTTTTCCCTTCAAAGTTCTTCAAGCAAAAAATGATTCTTGGAAGGGTGCTGTAAAAAGTATTTAATGATTTATTAGGAAATGTATTCTGATACGGAATTATAGCATTTGCTTATTCGAAATAATGGGAAGATTTGTTTGAGATACTTAGAAAGGTAAAAAGATACCTTTGTTTTTTTATACGTTTGAGGTTTCTTTATTTCTTAAATTCACTGATGGTTTCAATGTTTCATACAGCAAGCCATTTACTTATCTATTAAACACTATCATAAAGTATAATTTCAACATTTAAAAAAACATATGACTATCCGGAAAATTATTTCTCGCAATAAGTTTGAAAATTGAATTTCAAGATACGGTTTGAACCCAAATTAATTAATCAATCCTAGAGCCAGGATAAAACGGCTGTATAAATGTTCAGTAAGGTCTTGACAAAGACTGATTTATTAGTATTAACATAAATATAAAATATATATAGAGAGCATATTCCCTTCATCTGTATTTTTGTGTCCAATATAAACAAAGTAATTTGTACTACATCATCGTGAGCTGATCATAAAGATAGAATCTATCTCTATGATCAGCTTACTATGACGTAGTACAAATTACTTTGTTTAAAATAGACACAAAAATTCAGCTGAACGATGTTTCTCTGCTATTGAAGGGAATAAGCTCTCTATATCTTTATATCTCTATGGTTATTAAATATACATGTACATAGGACTGAGTAGAGGAGATTTGTATGGTCCGGTTGACTCTTAGATCCTTAGGAGTGTGTAATACAAGTTTATAAGGGTCATGACCACACAGTTCTAATACAATTATACTTTGAATCTATTTCATATCATTAACCTTATTGTTCCTTTGAGTTACTTGGAGTGCATATATCTGTGATTAATGCTGCCATCTTTGTATAACTCATTATTTACGTATTCCTAACATCTAAAAAACGATTTGTCAAAGTACATTTTATAAAAATATTTTTTAATTATTCCATATTATACATAAAAATTTAATTTTTTTTTAAATCAAATATAAATTAACCATTTGTATAACAAAAACAAAATACACCTGGATTACTTTTGTTCAGAAGATCCATGAATCCCCAAGGACACTACAATTTTTTTGTCCAGTAATTTTTGTTATTTAGTTGTCGTTATCTGGCTGAAAAGATGATCGAAAATAAAGTTATTATAATAAAGACTGCAAGATACTTGTCTTTCTCAATGAATATCCATGGTACTACCATTGTTTAGCAAGTGAGGGATCATATGCGTTTCTACGCGTCCTGTTAAGATGGAATTTTATGACTTTAAACTTTTGGAAATCGTACAAAATGCTAAAATACACTAAAAACACAATGTATGCCATGTATATTTGCTCGCATTGAAATATATATATAATTTATATTTGGAATTAAGGAAAGCATTACAAGATATCTGGTATTATTAATTTTTTACTATAACTGTTGTCATATAACTTTAAGCCAGAACACTTTTTTAAATACGAAAAAAATAAGTTTTTATTTTCATACTTGAATTATTAATGGTAAAAGTATTCATAATCAGTGAAATGCTTCAAAGAGTATGTGCATAATTTTGTACCCTCTCCGGACTTTTTCTTCAGCCTTTTTTAAAACTTTAAGTGACTTTTTATCTTCCTATAAAAAGTCTTTATTATTATTATTGTAGTTGAAGTTTTTCTAGGCCACTGTCGGCTTCTTTGGGTGACCTCTTTGGTATAGGGACCCAAAATACCTTCTGGTTTCTTCCTCATGAAATAATCATTTTCATAGACAGAGAGAGGTAGTTGGGCTTTTTATGGGCATACTTTCCAACAGTATTACTTACCTTACTACAATGAGTATTTAGACACACACATATATATATATATATATATATAATATATGTAAGCTCATAAACAGAAAATGAGGAGAATAAGGGGGTGGCTTCTCTTTGATTTTCATTCGTCGAAACAATATTAAAAGCTCAACAGGGCGTTCTTTTTTGTCTTTGGCTTTTTTATAGCACCAAGTTGATGACTCCCCCGTCCATTTCCCTTTAGACAGCAAACCATGATTATAATTTAATTCTGGGGTTTGTTTAAGAAAAGAGAGGGTACCTCCAGGAAATAAAAAATAACGATATTCTCAGCAAGAGATCCCTCTTGTCAATCAGAGATCTCTTTTTTGGGTTTTGTTATGCAGGCATAACACACACACACACATAACAATAGCAAGTTTGAATAGTCGAAGGAAATATACATATATACAAAAAGGAAACATTTCAATACAAATATTTTAATGTCTTGAGGGTTAAAATATTTGAAGATATCAAGATATAACTAAATCAAAATGTCATCGAACTCCTTGACTTGAGAAGAAGCCACACATTGTTTTATACAATTATTAAGTTGTACTGAGAACACTATATTACTTTTTTAATGTCGTTATAACCTACTAAGTGTCTTTCATCTATCACTTTTTTCAAGAAATAAAATTCCTAATTCTGAAGAATATATTATTATTGTACTCAAATATAGAGTCTAAAATTGCTTTAGCAGAACTAATATACTTCATACCATTAAGATATAACACATAACACATTTTGTGACTTTTAAACTCATACCGAATTATCTTTAAGCAACACTTTGGTGCCTTTAGCTGTAGTCTATGTATATCCCTGTTTTCTACAGGAATCTGTTAGCAGTTTCTACAACATAAATATTATGCTATTATGCTTTAAATTTAACTTCTATTTATTAAAAAATATATTTTTTAAATGTAGGTTGTATCTAACATAATATTGTTCTATATTAGAACGACTCCATAGAATATGTTTTTTAATACATAAAATAAACACTGGTATCAATGATGGGCAAAGAATAAATATTTTTCAAGGTTTTAAAATACTTTTCATGATACTTCATATGTAATCTCCATGTATCTCAAGGAATTAAACAATTTATTTTCAGGAGTCTTTATATAATCACTTAAAGTGACCAAGAGCAGTAATATAAATAAAGCTGTTTAAAAGCTTCCTTCTTCATTTTTTTTTTGCTCTATCCTTGTGAAATAAGCAAACTCTTGTTTGAATTTATTCCCTAAAGGAGTAAATTTAAAATAGATATGTTTTTTAAAGATAAACGATTCTTTTTAATTTAAATATTTTTGAATTTCCTTTGAAAACTTACTTTATTAAAATGTCTGCTTCACTAGAAATACACTTTAACTTTGCTCCCTTAAATATTATAAAATTCATTAGCCCTATAACAGACACGTGCCTATTAAATAATATACTTCTTAAAATGCTATCAACATTTTGTTTTCTACCTAATATAACATATTCTAAATTTTAAATTTATGAATTTCTTTTGAAAACTTACTTTATTTTATATTTATAATGTTTTTATAATTATTATGTCTACTCTTACTCAACACCCAATTTACTTTACTCCCTTAAATATTATAAATTCATAATCCCTTTAAAGACTATTAAATTATAGACTTCTTTATCCTAAAATGCTATACACGATCTGTTTTCTAAGTTAATATAACATTAGAGATATAATTATATGTGCTCTTTCACAGCAAAAATAAATAAATGATCAGCCTTTAAGGTCAAAGCTAGGCTTCCATATCTGTTCACACATTTATTGTGACTACTACCTTTAAAAGGTAGTAGTCACAACGACAATGGCACTCAAGAAGTAGTCTTGATAATAAGTATTCGAATTTACATTTATCTATCACCAAATATGGATAAAGGTCATTAAATATTGAATCGTGACCAAAGAGCGTTAATAGATTATTATTATAATAGCTGTAGTGACTCTCCATTTAGTTAATAGGTGTTGGTGATACTTAATAATCATTCTTACCATATATGTATGTAGGTTTATTGAAAATGAAACCACAAAATCTATGATATTGGGTAGTATTGATAAAATATTATGTTTGTTAAAATAAAGCTCAGCCTTTAATATGTTTTTTGTTCGTAACGCCTTGTTAATACCTTTTTTTAGTTATTCAGCTAATATTTCTTATAACTCCTATATTATTTATTAATTGTTGATCGGTGTTTTTCTATATTTTTAAATCAAGTTTTACTATATTTTTTAAATATTGCTTTACAATGAGACCAAATTATTTCATAATATGTTGAAATTAATATTAGAAAGATGGAGACCAAATACATATTTAAAAGTATCTAAGCTAAGCATGCATCCATGCTTCAAGGAGTAGAAACCTTTCAAAAGATATTAAAATAATGATCAAAGGGCGTATTTCATGACTCCTGGAGCAGCGCAGTAAAGCAACAACAACAACACAGCTTTCATGGTTTCTTTGTATGCATTATTTTAAGACAGTTCTTAAAGAAAATGTTTATTATGAGCCTTCATCATGCTATAACAATAGAGGAATAAAAGAAAGGAACTTTTGGACCCCTTGGAAGCATACATATACTTATAAAATAAATATTTCTGGTTTATGGCTTTAAGAAAAATTAATAAAAAAGTAATTCAATGCGCCTCATATAATTTGATATGTAAAAGCGCTCCATGTTCACTCTCATAAAGGGGGTAGAAGGGAGGGCACTTCATGGATTTATGTACTTTTTATGAGATATATATTTACATTTCTAAAGATGTTTATTAATAGTATTATTACGATAATGCGTTATATTTTTACACCATTCCATGCTTTTATAGTATATAAGAAACAATTGGGAGATTTCGAAGACTACATTTGCAGAGCATAAATAGCAATAGCCTTGTATCAAAACTTCCAGATGTTAAATGATAAGAGCGTTACGCTATAAAATAATATGAATGTCTAAAAATAGTACTATCGACTATTTGTGTCAGCAATAAAATTTACTTTAAAATGTAGACAAGACTACTTTTTTCAGTTATCAAAAAGAAGCATGTGAACATAAGACATTCCTTTTCACAATGAATATTTTAAAATAGTATTTAATATCTATAAAAAAATTAAGGAGCACAATATTCAGATCGAAGATTTCGGAATTCACATTGTGAAACATAAAAAGAATACATTAGCTGCACTACCGTTTGTTAAAAGTTACAAAACGTAATATGTTTAAAAAACACTTTAAGTCATATACTTTCGACTATTTATTCAGACATTTACTTCATTTTATATTTTGATGAAAACTATAATTGTGCTCTTAAGGACATCATAGTCAAATGTTCAAGTATTATTTTTTTATAGTTTATATCTTAAAGTAATATTTATTATGTATAATATCATAACTAAAAAACCATATCATTCGCATGGAAGAGTAGGAGTGCAAAATTGTAAAGACCAAAAACACTACTTTACAAAACTGTTATTAAAAAAATACTATGTAAAATAATTTGAATGTTATGTATGGTAATTTAACTATTTATTTATATAGCTATTTTCTGTATTGTCATATTGGAATAAGATTGTTATAACGTATAAAAAGATGTCCATATTTGTATTTGTAATAACTTTTGCATTAAATATGATTCAGTCGCAATTATTATAAAGAATATAGATTTGAAAGATAACCAATTAAAGGGTTGTTTGATGAATGCTTTTGAAAATAATTAAATTGCATGAAGATTATCATTGATTATCAGATAAACATATTTCTAAAGGCCAAGTTGGTTAAACCATCCACTCTCGTTATATGAAATAACCCTTCAGATTTTATTTTGAAAAGTATTGATAAGAAGAAAAAATATTTTTTGTAGGATCAATCCATGGGATTCATTAATTCCGATACTCGATACGTTTGTACGATGATTAAGAAACTTTTATAAATATACCAAAATGAACTATTTCATAACCTATATAAAAGTAAGATATTTATTGCTATTTGATCTCTAATAATATGCTTTTCAAATATGCTAAAGGAAATAACTATCACCTTCATCATATGAGAAGCTCAAGACACTTACACATTTTACTTAAATATCAATGATTCGGAGATAACAATTGGTCTTCATACTCCCTGTGACCATCAATTACACACTAAACGGTCCTAAAAGTATTTAAAATCAATAATTGATCTTTTTCTGGTATTTAGAGGAATCAACATTAAGATTAATATCTTCCTATTAGATGTAAGATTTTTATACACTTATAAAAAGCCAACAACCCTTTTGGATGGAGAATCCCTTTTTTTACTCGGAATTTTTTAATTCCTCAACGGAATGTAAGCTATTTGGGGAATCAAATTTCAGTTTAATTAATTGGATGCCTTTAAAAACAAGGGAAGAGGAATCAATTGAATAATAATAATAAGAAGAAGAAAGAAATCTGTATATTTTGAAAGGCTCATTAAACTAATATTTAATTGTTAGAGGACTTACTAATACGTCTAAGCTAATGAGAATGACTAATTGGGGACTGATGAATTCAAAATGCTTCAAGGGATGTAATGAAAAAAAGTCAACAAATTAGTTCATTTCCTTAATTAAGAGGAAATTCATTGTTTCATATATTAAACGAATTAATTTGTTGCTCTTTCCCTCATCCAATGAAGAAAATACAAAATATAATTTGTGTTCCTTATTTTTCTAAATGGTTTATTTGTAAATGTAATAAGAAAATCTATAAAGAACGGCTTTAAGTTTCTACTCTAATTTATTAGTGTGTATTAGAAGTATAACGTTTGACGTTTTAGGTGCGTTTAGCGATTATAATATATAAATAAAGTAAAGCATTAGACAATTTCATTTGACCTGAAATTGTAGTATTAAATAATAATTAAAGGAAATAATAGTTTAACTAAATAAAATTGTCAATATATTTTGAACAGTCCTTTTCAGAGCAGAACTAATATGATATGAAGCACAAAGTTCAAGTTAAAGTAAAGCCATCATGGTTAAAGATAATATTCTGGCTTTTAGGTCTCTGAATCATGGATCTTGGGTATACGAGGATCCGATGAGTGAATCAACAAGATATGTGAATAATACTTCGCAATGCCCAAAGTTATATTTAAAAAAATGAACTAAAAGCTTGATCAAATATAGCTGATTTTTGCGTCAGGTTTTATGAATTAAGTTTTTTGTATTCCCTAGGAAGTCAATATATTCGCATATCCCTTATAAACCGTCGAGTTGTTAACATGAGAACGATATTTTCAAATAGTGTGAATGTTGTCTTTCTTCGTATAAAAGACATGTCCTTCTTTCGCAATATCATAATTCATATAGGCCAATTCTTTTTAAATGTTTTTTTATATTCGTAAATAGATATATGTAATTCTTTTTTTTTTTGTACATTCGTACAACATTTATTTTTGAGTGTTACCAAACATCAAAAAACTTATTTACTACACGTACAAACATAAAATTTAACACAACCAATATTAAACAAATCAAAATCAAACATCATCAAATATTTGCATATTTAAAAACATTTTTCGGTACGGGAGATTTTGTGCTTCTTAATTTATAAAGTAAAATCTGTATTTTAGTTATGTAATTATATAAGTAATTCATTTATTTATAGAAACATAACAAAAAACCTTTCTGCCTTTCCCACATAGATAAATATTTCATGAGAACTTATGGTTATGTGATTTACCTTAAGTAAATGGAGTTATTTTTCTTATTCCTCAAGGAACTCCAATCACATTTAAGATGGAAATGAAATATAATTACTATGTCTCAAAATATTATTCTATGTTGCATGTCTTTAAAATAACAATAAATCGGGTCACATTCCTCAATTTAGCGTCGAAGGAAGGTCAGAGGACTTAACCTTTTGCTAGTTGATATATATCAAGTAACCCTGATTCATATAGCTAGCTGTTGATAACAAATGAAGGGGCTTTCGAAGAGTGAATATCTTGTCTTTATTTCTGCAACTATTCTTAAAACATAAAATGTCTCTTTTTGCATAAGGCATAGTTTGTAAAAATCTATTTTTTTAATAGCCTGATTCGTAGATATTTTATCTATTTATAAACTCTTTGAACTAAATAATAAAAAAAGGTTCAAATGGAGACATCTTTCATGGAAACTTATGGTAATGTGACACCTCAAGTAACCGGCGGTATTTTTTCTTCTTCTTCTTGGAAGGAATGCGATCAGCATCAAGTAAGTAAGTAACTGACAAGACAGACATGAGGAGCATAGTTTGGTCATTCCGAAAGTGGAAGAAAAAGAGAGAGACAAAAAGACAAGAGGAGAAAAAAAAAAACATTTCACTTCAACACACAAATTAACTGAGGACTCTGACCTCTCCCTCATTTTCTTTTTTTATACTAAGTACAGCTTAACAATCAACACCAGATCACTCGAGAGAGAGGGAAGGGAGCTCGTTCACTTGCGAGTTTTATGTAAATTTTTGTGTCTCCAGACATCGCCGCCTATGTGGTTGTTATTTTTTCCTTACAAGTTTCTTTTCTTCGTTTTCTTCTTCTCCTCTCTTAACGCGTCTTATAGAGAGAACTGTAATTAGTCAAGAAAGTTTTTTTTCTTCTTTTTTTCCTAATGACTGGTAAATAGTAGGTTATGTGTCGACTGGGTAGAAATATAAGAAGACGAAAGAATAATAATAATAATAAGTATAGTGAATATAATAATAAAAGATCGTGTTTGAAACCCAGAGAGGACTATAATTTCCTTCCTTATTATACTTTATGCCGTAATGAGAAATGCGCCCCAAAACACACAGACTATTACTAGGGGATGCCTTATAACTTTTCATGATGAAATGGAAATAAATAAATAAAGATACCTTAGTAGCTAATTGATCCTTGGTTTCTCATTCTATTAAAAGAGTGGTTGTTTTATACTTAATAACATCAAAGGATAACTAAGTTATTGAATTAGTTTTTAATTCTTTATTCATCATGGAGATATTCCCTTCAATAGCAGAGAAACCAAGGTCTGAGCAATACAAAAACAAAAATGTAATCTTAGCATTATAACTACTCAATGACGTCACTGGAGAACGAATATATATATTTATATAATGATATTTATATTTATTTATTTATTTATACACATACATATATATATATACATATATATATATATATATATATATATATATATATATATATATATATATATATATATATATATATATATATAGATAGATAGATAGAGAGATTGATTGATAAATATATATAGATAGATATAATCGTTCTCCAGTGACGTCATTGAGTAGTCACACTGCTACATGTTTGTTTTTTATTGCCCAATATATATAAAGAAGAGAAAGATTCAACAAGAAAGAATGAGTCAATTAAACCTTCCAAAAACCGAAGCCCATAAAAATAACCTCAATTGGAGGGGTCTTTTTTGGGTGGAGCATTTTTTTATTATGAGGGAGGCTTCCTTAAATGAAAACAAAATCAGTGAAGAAATGAATTTAATGTTTCTTGTTTTGTTTTTCACTTTGCCTCTGTGTTTCGTCATACCTACGTGCTTGAACAATAAATAACGAGAGAATGGGGAGTATTGATTAGAGGCAAGCAATTATATTCATATAGGTAGGTAACTAACATACATACTTCTACACTTTCTTTTTATAAAACAACTCAAAGATATTGTGCGAATAAGATTCGGTATGCTCTTAAAAATAAGTGGGACTTGGATAAATGACAATATTGAAGGTGAGTAACTTAAAAAAATCCTTTTATCATTCAATAATATTGCGCCAACACTGTTATCACTCATCATTGTAGCGTGAGTTTTTTATAACTTTATTCGATTAGAGTTATTGTATATAGATATGTATATATAATTAAACGTGACGTGACGTCAGAGGAATAACAGTTCGTCAATGTTATTCTTCTGACGTCATCCGCTGAATTTATTTATGTATTAGTTGAAAGGTTAACACAAATTGAGATTTTATATGCAGCAAAAGAACTATAATTTATCCCATGATGACCGAATTTAGCGTAACTATTATTGTTACATTTTACTCTAATTTCGTACTATGCCTCTAATGGTGTCCCTCGTACAGGTTCCTTCCATAGAAAAGCTGAGTGGATCTAGTTCTGCTTTTGAATGTTCATCCGCCAGAATTCCGGACGCACCATACATCAATGAAATTCTTATACATTTATCATGGAACGCCATTTTGAGTATGTCTATTGCGTTGTCAATGAAGTACGTGGTCATCAGCCAGTCTAGACCCATCGATTTCAGGACCTTGCAGTAGGCAACACCCTCAATTTACTCGCTGGGATGGAGAAACTACGGAGACATGTTGTTCTTGTCATAATTCGAAACTGCTCTCAGAAGAAGTGACGTCCAGCAGAACGAATCTTTTTATCCAATAAAACATTGGCCAAATGCTGAAATCTTGATATCCCTCTATATTGCCATATAAAAATCCTTTTTTAAAGTTCCAAGCAATCCATGAATAGGTGCTGAAGAATTCTGATAAGTGACTTGAATACCAGATCCTAGCAGATAGTCGTATTAATTATATTAGGGTCCCAATGGTGTGTAAAATAAGTTTAAACCACTCTAAAATATGGCATCATTTGTTTGGTTAATTTGTAATCATGTTTAGACGGAAAATATTTATCTTTTTAAATTAACGCATTTATATATTTGATAGAGTTTTGAAGGTTTTTTGTTTGTTAAACGATTGCTTACACTCAGGGAAAGTATTATGTATGACTTAATTCATGATGAGTCTCCCAGTGTGTTTCAGAGTGCAAGTCTTCCATGCATGATTTCACATTTGTCTTGGTGTATTTACAGAGTCTACACGGCATGTTACTACTTCCAGGAGATCCCCTCCCTAACTAACTACACAATAATAATATCAGACATAATTCATGTAGAAGCGATCCTGCTGAGAAATCAGGAATTCCTTGATCGAAGTGAATGTGATATGAATAAATATATACATAACAATTCTAGACACAACTTAACTCCCTACATGAATAAGTAGGGACCAAGCGATTAAATAATAATATATTACAAACAATATGAATTTTTTCATATATTTATGTATTGAAGGAAGTCTGAGATGGCTTTATAACATATTAAGTCGAACGTTCATCCTGATTACTAATTAATTTAGTAAAAGATAAAGAACAAATTAAGATTATTTTTTTAGTTTTGTATTTTTTTCTTTGGACACAAAAAAAGAATGGCGATCGTCCGTCAATTACTTCAGTTATTCTTATTGGTTTCTAAGTCGACGACTCAAATTAATTTTCTAATAAATGGTTTTGGTTAAATATTGTCTACTGTTCATACATTAGATAATATTGAATCTCTCTCTCTCTCTCTCTCTCTCTATATATATATATATATATATATACAGGGTGAGGAAGCAAAAATGTCCTATTGACAAATTTGAATGTCCTACCCAAACGGTGATGGTAATCAAACAATACTTAAAATCAGAGTTCCTTACCTGTAAACAACCCTTTTATTATTTATCAGACCTTGGGGGATTGTGAGATGAGCAAACAAGAAGCAAAACGCAACAGAGTTCGCGATCTACTGGATGCCCAAGTCCCTCAGAAGGACATTGCCAAGATTATTGGCATCAGTGAGAGAACCGTTCGCCGCATCCAGCATGCCAGACAATCCGGTTTGGGCACCAAGAGATCTCCAGGCAGTGGAGGCCACAACAAGAAGAGAGACAAGACCTTCCTGAATGTCCTCAAGAAGAGAATCAAGGAGGACCCCACTGTCAGCATGAGGAAGCATTCTAAAATCCTAAAGGTCGACCCCAAGACTATAAGGACCGCTGTGCACAAGGACTTGGGCCTCAAATCCTTTGTCAGAGCTCCAAGGCGTCTTCTGACTGACCACATGAAGCAAACGAGACTTGAAAGGTGCCAAAAGATCCTCTCTTTCCTTAAGCACAATGATTTTTAGTGATGAGAAAATATTTACTGTAGAACAAGTGCATAATAGGAGGAATGATCGCTGGATTGCAGAAACAACAGAGGAGGTCAAGGGGTTTTTCAGAACCAAACATCCAGCCCAGGTGATGGTCCTGGGAGTCTTGGGCTCAGATGGCAATAAGATGCCCCCCTACTTCTTCAAGCCAAAACACAAAATTGGAGCTGATGTGTACTACAAAATTCTTAGGTACACCGTTTTGCCCTGGTTGAAGGCCACCTATCCTGACAACAACTATGTGTGGCAGTAAGATGGGGCTCCTTCCCACACATCAAACAAGGTCCAAAAGTTTTGTGAGGAGAATATGGCGAATTTCTGACCCAAAGACTTTTGGCCCCGAGCTCACCTGATCTAAACCCCCTGGATTTTTTCTGGTGGAGCGTCATTTAGTCGAGGACCAATGCCATTCCTCATGTAAATGTGGAATCACTTAAGTCTGCAATATCCAGGGAATGGGAGGTCTACCCAAAGGAGGATATCAGAAGGGCCTGTGCCTCTTTCAGGGGCCGCATCGAGCCTAGGCCTGCATCATGGCTGATGGAGGACATATTGCGTAAGCATGTTTCAAAAGCTTTCAACTTGTGTTCTTGAAGAAATCAGTTCAAAATTTCAATGAATAAAAAAGTTAAACCCAATTATAGTTGTTTATTTCCTGACCGGACATTTTTGCTTCCTCACCCTGTATATAAATGTATAGCTTTTGTCATTATCAAGGATTGGAATAATACTATTATAATATAATACGTCAATGAATTGTTTCCAAATATACGTTTTTTCATAAGATATTTTGAATAATAACCAACTTAACATATTTTCTTTTCAAATGTCTATAAAATAATGTAAATAAAAAGGTTATTATAACTATAAAACGAAATGTAACATTGCATCTTCTGGAAAAATAATTATTGACCGTGACTTATGAATTTTTTAAAGCAGGCATTGGTTACTTACGTATTTATATTTAAAAAAAAGTTTTTCTTTTTCAAATACAAATTACAATAAAATTGAAAGGTATAAACATTTACATGATTACTCTATATTGTTCCAAGAAAATCTGATAAGAATGACAATATATAGATTAATGTATCCGTTTACATAAGACATCGATATTGTGCATAAATATCGATACATGTCCAGGTAACAAAACGGTACAAAATATACTCACCTATATAACATTCAATATACTTAAAGAAAAATCCCTATTTGATCATTAAGAGCGGAGTTGAAAGTATAAATTTATTTATTCCAATATATCATTAAAGATTAATAGCTATAAAATGTTTATTTATCCGACTATTTTTTTTTAATTGAACTGTCTTATTTCTTATTTCACAAAGCATAGCAAGCCATTTTTAAAACTCTCAGTAATATATCGGCCTGTCAAACGATTTCACGAACAAGGATCCGTGGGAAGAATCCTCAGCCTTCTGAAGCACATGAAATGTCTTTTGTTGCCGGAGAACAAATCTGATTACGTCCAAACACTTTTACTAAAGACTTAATTTGTGTGCAAAAATAGTTTTATATTATTTTATCTCTTATTTAATATAAATTATCTATATAAAAAATATATCGGCCCTCAATATCAAATATTTATCGATTATTTGACTGCTATATGTTTGACACTGATTCTAAAATTTTAATATCATTTACATTTAAAAGAATCCTTTAAATAACATTCCTTCCATTACATTTACTTCCCTAAACAGACGGGGCGTTAGATATTGTAGCTCACCAATCCAAGGCATTAACAGAAGCACCAGCAACAAATATACATAGATTTATATATATACATCTACCCCTTTTAACATATTTGTTCGTAATCCCCCCCCCCCTCCTCTTATTCCTTCCTCTTTTATACCATAGTAATAATAATAATAATGAAAAATCTAAGTATACAATCTTCAATTATATTAAACTATGACGTCGTCGGTGGCCATAAAATAACATTAAAAGCAAGCTTTTCTACAAACATGTGCTGCTATATATGTAGGGAGAGAGAGAGCGAGGGACTTTGACGAGAGAAGCAAACAAACAAACATACAAATAATATAGGTTTCTATGCTTAGGTTAATGGTTGTGAATGTTGTGTGTGTTCAGGAGCTTTATAATGTACCTACATTAGTAGGTATCATTGGAATCGAAACTTTCAAACCATTGAAAGGGAGCGCAATAGCCGTGTGCGTTAAGGCGTGTTCAACTCTCAATGTTGGGGGCGCAGGTTCGAATACTCCCGAGAGGGGATGGTCATTTTTTGGTTCGCTACCTCATTGATAAATCGTTGGTTCGATAGACTAATTTTAATGCTATTATGCTTATGTATTTCCTGCTGGATGCAATTCTATCAAACTAAATAGGCAAAAAAAAAATCGAAACTATCACCAGTAAAAAGTTACGGAAGAGATCAATGGAAGTTATCGTATTTAAAATAAATATTTTTTTTATTTGTCACCTATGACTTTATAAGGATTTGATGGGTTTGAAGAAAAGGAGGGGATTAATGAAAAAAAGACAGTGGGTATACTGCTAATAAGTATGACGTCACTCGCAGCCGTTGAGGAGTGAACATCAATAATTTAGAGAGAATGGATTCATCCTTAAAAAGTCTCTTCTTCATGGTCCTATATCCATATCACTTATGATCCCTTGAAGTGTATCCTCCTATTCCATCAATTAATATTGATTTAAGATAGCATCTGCTCATTGTTGTCTCAACTCTGTCGATAAATGGAACAACATTCTGACGATTGGACTTTATGTTAAATAAAGAAAACATTATTATACAAATTATGTTTATTTATGAGTTTGTTTGAACAACCTTTCTTTTATCCCTTTTATGTTGTACTATGAACATAAAACCCCCGTTGCGAATGTGCATAAAACACATAAATATATGATCGGAAATACATCAAAGTTGACCTTACAATCATATGACTTAAGATATTAAACCTATTCAAACATAAAACATACATCAATATAAACTTAGAAATAAAACAGAAAAAATATGTTTACCAAGTTATTTTATGAAGCAACCTAATCTTTTAAATATTTTTACAAATTGGATATTCGGGATCTTTTGGATCTGGTATTAATGCATTAATTCGGCCTTGTCCACGAAAAACCGTTCATTGATGAAGAAATGCTGCATAGTTGGCAATATTATTACTTATAATATATATATTTTTTTAAATATTCTAAGGGTAATAGTTTTCATTTGTGTAGGTATTCATTAAAAATGATTTGCCCTCAGAACTTTTTGTTCGCTGACTGTCAAATAATTGATAATATGTGGTTTTTTATGCAGAGGATATTGATTTTGAAAAGCATAAAATATATTTTTTTTGTTGTAAAATTGGTTTGTTAACAGACGTAGTATTGCAAGAATGTATAGAACGAAGTCTGTATGAATGATATATATATATATATATTTATATATATATATATATATATATATATATATATATATATATAAAGTGTATTTATTTAAGTTAATAAATGACAAATAAAGATATTTCATCATACAGGCTTTTATTTAAAAATTGATTGGCGTGCAGAGGCTTTTGATCATTTACAAAATCCATAAATGATAATCCGGTGTTCTTATTTACAACGAAGTATATTTATGATCTTTTACTTATTATAATAAAAACTTTTATGGAAATATTATATTGTTTACTGTCAGCGTTTCCCTATATTTTTTATTACCTGGTTTACCAATGTGTTATGTTTCAAACCTTGGTTCTTATGATACTTACTACTAATGTACATGGCTGTGGCAATAAGTAAGTGAGGGAGGGAAAGAAAGGGCTGAGATGTTCTGTTGTTTCATGAAGAGTGGGAGACAGGGGCTTTATTATGGTTCTGTATTCTCCTTTAAGGAGTTTATTTGTTGCTGAAAACTAGGTTAATTGATACATGAACCATTTACCTACTAATATATACGTGTATGTTGATTTAAAAAGGAACTAAAGAGGTACAAAATAGGTACAAGGAGAAAAAGATACAATTCTGAAAGGGCTCTTATTTTATATTCATACACATTCTTGTATATTTTATGAAGGAAACGATACAAGCAACTGTAAATTGATGTATATTATGAAAAAAGTAACGTTTTTTGATTATTCCAATATACGTATTCATATTGTTGTTAGAGAAACAGAGTTTTTTGAATAAAGGAGAAAATAATTAAACGGAAAGATTTAAAAATAGTGTAATTTCAATTTGATCGGAAACTATACAAATTTATGAAGTTACAACTTGTATATTTTTTAAATTAACTAAATCAAGGACCAATATGTCAGAAATATATCTAAAACAATATTACATTCTTTTGTGGTTTGGGTATAAACTATAATCTTGATGCCACTCTGAAAACATATATATATATAATGTTTTGAAACAAATTTTTATAAAATATATACTCATAACACAAACTCATAAGGTTATTGAAGTTATTTTGTTTTATTTTGTACAATAATTACATTATTAAGCAATCTTTCTTTTACAGACACGGGCCACTAAAAAAAAGTCATTGTAACCTCCTTTTCCACAATTCCGAATCCCTTTCAAAACTACCTTCACACAATGACCTATATACTATGCACATTCGTGATATATTATATATTAGCTGTGGTAAGAAGAAGAAAAAAAAGGCTTTTTATTGAATCATTTTTCACTGGTGCAATTCAGCTTCAAGCAAGTTTTTTTTCTGGGACATTTAGACACTGTAGGGAAGCCCTTAAGGAATATTTTATCCTTTACAGTAGCCCTTAAGATGTTGTAAGTGAAAAACGTTTTACCAAATAAGAATATAATTCTAACCCCTCATTTGTCTAAGTCTGTAACATTAGTCTGATGAGCTGAAAGGATTTTTTGGTATGTAATTATAGGAAGGAACATATTTTGGTTTTGATGGTATTCTTTTTCACATTTTTTTAAAATGTTTATGAAATAAAACATATCTATTTAACAATTTTACATAAAATAGTCATTTGTTAGTTTATTACTGTAAAAATATAATTATACTATTATACTGATGGTTATGATCTTATTATTAAACATTAAAGTGTATTCATGATTTCATCAACTGCTTGGGATATTAATTTTGAACTAACATCCTTTTTCTAAATGTTTGTTATTCATTATAGAAAATTACTCAAAATAAAAAAAAACTTATAATATCAAAAAGGATTAAATAAGTAAACTTTTAAAAAGCTCCCAACTTATAGCCTAATTCGAAAAGAAATAACTATTGCATTTTAAAATAAGTGGCCCATTAAAATAAGCTTCAAGCTTCTTCCTTTTGTATACAAAATAACTTCTATTTTGTCCGCCAGATGGAGCTAAGATATCTAAAAATCAAGCCTTAAGAAATATAATGATAAAAAACCCATTGACCTTTTTTATGGATTAATTTTAATATGAGGCATAACATCGATGGCATCACTGGGATATTTCGCAGGTTTTTTCTTTTTCTTTCCCCAAGACAATATTATTTAATCAGCCGTTTAATGTTGCTTTAAATCAGGGATGCCAGGGTGAAATCGGTCAGGGGCCGGACTGTTTTCAAGTGGGACCTCGGGGGCCAAATTACCGGTACATTTTTGGCCTAAACAAACACTTAAAGTTAAATTGTATATTTATTTATTTTATTTACCAAACACTTCTGATACGTCCATTCGGGCCGGTTCCGGCCCGCGGGCCGTCACCATGGCACCACTGCTTTAAATGATCTAAAAGCTGTTTGAGTACAGTAAATTTCATATCTTTAGTTATCAAAGTATCTTATGGGTCGATGACTATCACCAACCTCCTCATATGTGGTATCTTATATTATTATTGTATAAGTACAAGAAAACTCTAATTGACCAAACACAATCAAGTTTTCTTAATAAATTATCTATGAACCATGCAGTAGTTAAAGTCTTATCATTTTTTTCTGCTCCAGCCATAAGCGTAATGTACACGACTAACGCTTTAGAAAGAAGTAATTAAATCATTTACTATGAAGTAGTGAATATAATCTAACTCAATCTTTTTAGATCGGTTTGATATGAGTTCATGACGTCATTTATGGATTTGCGACATCTAACACTATTGAAATAATCAACTCTTAGGCCAGCATTTTTGTTTACATTTTCGTAAATGCCTTCGGAATAAAATTCTTCATGTACTTAAAATTGAATTAACTAAGATATATATGAAAACTACTGTTTTTTACTCCGTAAATATCAACACTATTCAATTCTTACACTTATTTCTATATTTCCGGATGCAATTCTTTGAAGTTGATAAGAATGTGCGATAGCACAGTGTGTACAGGCGTGTTCAACTGTACAATGTTGTGATTCGAATCTCGAGCTTATGGTCTTTTTTGGGCCAACCTCATTGTTAATATTCTACATTCAACAGACTAATTATAACGCTAAATGTTTATTTATAACTGCACGTATGCAATTCTGTCGAACCATATAGACAAAAAAAAGTTTTTTGATAGTTTATATACTCGATTTTATATGACGTTAGAGATGAACCAGGCAATTGCTTAATTATTAACATCCGTAGCAACGATAGGAAAATTCAACTTTTTCATTATTGCGTAGGCTAAAATAACACAAATAAAATTAGGAAATCGGACGAACCGATCTTTAAAAAAATGAGATCCCTTTTGATCGACTCAAATTGAGTTATCTACCCCCACCAGTTTCACATTAAAAATATGATCATATAAAAGCTCTTTTAAATATTTGAGCCTTCATGTATGTCTTGAAGGCAAGTTGGAGGCGTACATAGAAAGAAAGGAATCGTTGAAATGGTATATTTAATCACTCTAGCGTAAAATTGATCATTTATGCTACAGCATTATATATTATAACAATCAAATGAATAGTTTTTAGTGTTTTTTTCCTCCTCCTCCTAGTTTTATTGTTCACAAACTATATTGTCTACATACACTCATAAATTTCTTATTGCATTCGGACCAAAAATAAATACAACATTGATAGTAATAATAAAATAATGATATATTTTATTGTTTCCTTTGAATTAACAGTAAAAAGAAGAATAAAAATATTATTATTGCCTTTGCAAACTCTCATAATGTTCAGGATGCTAATTTATAGACTTTTTTCTCAAAAGAATAAATAAATAAGCAAGGGAATCAATAAATTTCAAAGACAAAAAATCAATAAAACTACGATTTGTGGTTTTTTTTTCTTCCACTCCTGAGAAACATTAAGGGTCTCAAAAGGAACAACGAAGAGCGATATCATAAGCATTATTTTTCGACTTGCGTTCCATATCCTTTTAGAGCCAATAGGACTTTGGCAGAGCTGCAGCTACCGAATGTAAATCGGTATTTGATACTACCGACGGTAGATTTCAAATATCGAACCGATTTTACGTTATTCGGTAGAAACTAACAAAGATCGTACCGATTGACAATTGGTACGGTATATTTGAAAGTATGACTTTTTTAACACTCACATAGAGACATAAAGATATAGAGAGCTTATTCCCTTCAATAGCAGAGAAACATCGTTCAACTGACGCCTTGCCCTAGCGCTCCCTTGTGTGAAGAACTTGAACTATGAAAATAAATAAACAACTATAACTTATATTATTATGGAGCAGATACATAAATAGACATTCAATATAAGCTTATGCCATGCATTGAATACTAGAGTACCTGAAAGTGCAGTTCATATCGGACAATAAGAGACAGTTAATAAAAAATGCTATAGCCTTCCATTTCCTACAAAATCCAAGTACATATATGATTATATAAGATTAGTATGTATTAAATTTTAAATAATATCTAATATATTATAACAAATGATGTATTTAATGGTCCTTTGTTATAAACTGTCCGATATTAAATGCATATGAAGAAGTAAAAGCAGATACATAAATAAATTTCTCTCTCTTTCTAATCTACCGTACCGAATATCGATCGATACTGAATAATATATAATAAAATCTACCGAATATCGAACCGGCGGTAGATTTTTCTACCGAATCCCAGCTACTGACTTTGGCTTGGGAGCAAATTAAATATTTTCCATCAACGTTTCTTTTTAATGTCTTTCTCTGTACTTTATTCGCTGTCTTTGTCAAGAGAACATTTATTCTAATATCATGTCAAAAAATGCAGTTGACAAAATATTAATCTTAGCTGCTGAGGCTTGAACATGAATTGAAAGCTTAAAAATCAAATTTTATTAACTATAAGTGCAGTTTCTCATTGCATTTACAAATTCCTTAAATGACTCTTACAAATCACCTTTTATGATTCATGTTGAATTATAATCAAGTATCATATTAGTCGAAGAAGGCGATGTTCCGTCAAGCTTGGGGAACTTAATATATAATAACTTTTGTTGAAATAAATGACAGAAAGTTGTTTATATAATATATGAAGTTATATAATTTCTTCTGGCTCTTAGAAAAAGTGTTGGCCGAATAATCATCTATCGTTTTTTTCTGAAAACAACAACTATCGTTTATATATATATATATATATATATATATATATATATATATATATATATATATATATATATATATATATATATATATATATATATATATACATATATCAGGAAACGACCAGGTACTTGGCCCGGCCAGTTTCTAAAAATCACCGGGCCAGGACTTTAATATTTCGTTCGTTCGTCATTCTGAAAGTGTCGATGTTTTTTTGAGGAACGAATTTTTAAAATAAAAAATATTTTAATTTTTTTTCTAAATAAAAACGTTATCACTTTCTTTGAGACTTTTTCTTTATTTTGAAAAATAATAAAAATTATTTTTGAAAAACCGTCGTCACTTTCAGAATGCCAAAAAAAAAAAAGAATATATATATATAATCAACTGTCGGTCGACCTCCACACAATATTCCAAAAAGGAAATACAGATGGTTATTAGTTCAAGCCTGACCTATTTGATAAAATATAGCTTATTGAAGAAGGAAAAAAATGTAATTCCTTAAATCCTGTCAAAATCCTTAAGTTCGACAATAAAATCCTTATCAATATTTTTATCCTTTGAAAAGAAAGGGGTGAGAAAAATAGTCTTTTTAAAGAGAATCACATTTAAAAAAGAAAAAAAAATGTTTATTGCCTTTTGGAAAGCTTCGACCATAAAAGGAGCTTTAGATATATTGAACTCCACTCTTATCGAGATAGAACTGAGATATATATTTTACATTCTGTTACTATTTTTTTTCTTAGGGTAACTGCTTCTTTTTCTTGTTCAGTAGTACTTCTCTCCTGCGTTTAAATCCTGTTCACCAACAAAAGTTTAGAAAAAGATCCAATTGATCTTATAGGCCTGTAATTAATCATTTTCATGATTAAAAGTATAACTTGAATCAAAAGTATTAAAAACTTAGACTTTTGTTATAACAAAAAAAATGTTTGCTTTCAAGTTTCAAATTTCTAAATTGTATAAAAAACGAATTGATATGGTGAAAATAGGCATTTTTCAAATATTTCAACTGAGTACCAAAACATGCATTTAATAAGTTTTATACAAATA